>JBBMOL010000686.1:55118-67423 GCA_037954665.1 Laguncularia racemosa
TCATCGCGATGAAAATTCACGCACATTTTAATCACTCTATGTATTGTCACAAATTTTAAAGTGTAGTATAAAAAAAAGTGGCTGATTCCACTACAACAAAGTGGTGCAATATTGTCACACAAAATTCTACCAAAATATCATTCGGCAGTTCACCCAAATATCATGTTGCATTATAGCTGCAAAATATCATCGCTACAATGTTGCACAGTTGTTATGCAGGCGATAAAATGTCACGGACAATTTTAATCACATGATGTCACTAAATTTCCAATCGTTACTAAAAAAATGGCTGAATTACCACTACAACAAAAGTTGTCGTTGCAAATATTGTCATACAACTTAAACAAAATATCGTTGGCAGTTGTCACGCAAATTTCTACAAACAATCTGCTCATATTCCGCACAAATGTGTCAAGTTGTGCACATCGCTGTAAAAGTCCGCACAAATTTTAACTCTTGATTGTCACTAAAACAGTCGTTACTAAAAAGTGGCTGCAATTACCACTCAAATGTGTCGTTGCAAAAATTTCTCAAACATTCTAACCACAAATTCATTTCGGCAATCACACAAATATGTCGTTACAAACATAGCTGCTACAAATATCAACACAAATGTTGCAACGTTGTTGATGCCATGCGTTGAAAATGTACGGCCACAATTTTAACCTCTATGATGTCACTATAAATTTCAATTCGTTACTAAAAAAAGTGGCTCCACACAACAAAGTTGTCGTTGCAAATATTGCACTAAAATTTCAATCCAAAAAAAAGTGCGCATCACCGCAAATTTGTCGTTCAAATAGTGCTACAAATATCATCGCTACAAATGTCACGTTGGCTGCCATCGCGATAAAAGGTCGCAGCCACAATTTAACTCTCTGGTATTCACTAAAATTTCATGTCGTTACTCAAAAACATGGCCAAAATGCACACAAATGTATCTAATATTGTCACTATAACATTTACCAAATTTATAGAAAAATTGTCACGCAAACATTGTCGTTATAATGTTCAAATATATCGCTACAAAATTTTTCAAAATTGTTGTGCCATCGCGTTGGAAAATGCAGAACAATTTTAATCCTCTATTTCACTAATAATTTCAACTCGTTACTAAAAAAAAGCGTGACAATTACACACAACAAATGTTGTCGTGAATATTGTCACTACAAACATTCTAACCAAAAATATCGCATTACATGTCACGCAAATATTGTCGTTAAAATTGCTGTACAAATATCACCACATATGTTGCAACGTTGTGCTGCCTCGCAAATGCGTTAAAACAGCAATTTTAATACTCTATGTATGTCACTATAAATTTCCTTCGTTACTTAAAAAGTGCTGCAATCCATACAACAAATTTGCGTCGAAAATATTGCCACTAAAAATTTAACCACAAAATACAATGCGGCAATTGTCACCGCAAATATTGTCGTTAAAATATGCTCTACAAATTCAACGCTACAAATTTTCAAAATTGTTGCTGCCATGCATGAAAATGTCAGCACAATTAATCACTTATGTATGCATATAAATTCAAAGCTAAAAAAATTCGTTATAAAAAAGCTGCAATACCACACAAATTTGTCGTGAATTTGCCAAAATTTAACACAAAACTGGCAGTTGTCACCGAAAATTGTGTTACAACAGGTCAAATATCACGTCAAATTCTGTTGCTGCCATGCGTAAAGTCGGCCAATTTAATCATTGTTTTAATAAATCGTACTAAAGTGCGCAACCAAAAAGTTGTCGTTGAAATTGACTACAAATTTACCCAAAATTCGGCGTTTCCCGCAAATATTGTGTTACAACACTGCTACAAATGTTGTCAACGTTGTTGCTGCCATCGCGATGAAAATTTCACGGCCACAATTTTAATCTCTCTGTGTATTGTCACTATAAATTTCCAAGTCGTTACTCAAAAAAAGTGGCTGCAATTGCCACTACAACAAATGTTGTCGTCGAAAATATTGCCACTTCAAACATTCTAACCACAGATATGATTGTGGCAGTAGTCACCGCAAATATTGTCGTTAAAAACATTGCTGCTACAAATATCATCGCTACAAAAGTTGTCAACGTTGTTGCTGCCATCGCGATGAAAATGTCAGGGCCACAATTTTAATCTCTCTATGTATTGTCAATATAAATTTTCATGTCGTTACTCAAAAAAAGTGGCTGCGAGTAGCACTACAACAAATGTTGTCATTGCAAATATCGTCACTACAAACATTCTAACCACAAATATCATTGCGGCAGTTGTCTCCGCAAATATTGTCGTTACAAACATAGCTGCTACAAATATCATCGCTACAAATGTTGTCAACGTTGTTGCTGCCATAGCGATGAAAATGTGACGGCCACAATTTTAATCACTCTATGTATTGTCACTATGAATTTCCAAGTTGTAACTAAAAAAAAGTGGCTGCAATTACCACTACAACACTTGTTGTCGTTGCAAATATCGTCACTACAAACAATCTAACCACAAATATCATTGCGGCTGTTGTCACCGCAAATATTGCCGTTACAAAAATAGCTGCTACAAATATCATCGCTACAAATGTTGTCAACGTTGTTGCTGCCATCGCGATAAAATGTCAGGCCACAATTTTAATCACTCTATGTATTCTCACTATAAATTTCATTCGTTACTCAAAAAAAGTGGCGCAATTACCACTACAACAAATGTTGTCGTTGCAAATATTGTCACTACAAACATTTTAACCACAAATATCATTGCGGCAGTTGTCACCGCAAATTTCGTACAAACATGTGTACAAATACTTGCTACAAATATCATCGCTACAAATGTTGTCAACGTTGTTGCTGCCATCGCGATGAAAATGTCACGGCAACAATTTTAATCACTCTATGTATTGTCACTATAAATTTCAAGTCGTTACTAAAAAAAGTGGCTGCAATTACCACTACACAAATGTTGTCGTCAAAAATTCCACTACAAACATTCTAACCAAAAATATCGTTGCGGCAGTTCACCGCAAATATTGTCGTTAAAACATTGCTGCTACAAATATCATCGCTACAAATGTTGTCAACGTTGTTGCTGCCATCGCGATGAAAATGTCATGGCCACAATTTTAATCACTCTATGTATTGTCACTATAAATTTCAATTCGTTACTAAAAAAAGTGGCGCAAAACACTACGCAAATGTTGTCGTTGCAAATATTGCCACTACAAACATTCTAACCACAAAAATCATTGCGGCAGTTGTCACCGCAAATATGTCGTTACAAACATAGCTGCTAATCGCTACAAATGTTGTCAAGTTGTGTGCCATCGCGATGAAAATGTCAGGCCACAATTTAATCACTTAGTATGTCACTATAATTTCCAATTCGTACTAAAAAAAAGTGGCTGCAAACCACTACAACAAAGTTGCTTGCAAATATTGCACTACAAACATTCAACCACAATATCTTCGCAGTTGTCACCGCAATATTGTCGTTACAAACATGCTGCACAAATATCATCGCTACAAATGTTGTCAAGTTGTTGCTGCCATGCGATGAAAATGTCACGGCACAATTTTAATCACTCTATTATTGTCACTATAAATTTCAAGTGTTACTAAAAAAGTGCTGCAATACCACACAACAAATGTTGTCGTTGCAATATTGCACTACAACATTCTAACCACAAATATCTTCGGCATTGTCACCGCAAATATTCGTTAAAATGCTGCTACAAATATCATCGCTACAAATGTTGTCAACGTTGTTGTGCCATGGCGATGAAAAGTCACGGCCACAATTTAATCACTCTAGTATGTCACTATAAATTTCCAATTCGTTACTAAAAAAGTGCTGCAATTACCACTACAACAAAGTTGTCGTGCAATATTGTCACTACAAACTTCTAACCACAAAACTGCGGCAGTTGTCACCGCAAATTGTCGTTACAACAATGCTGCTCAAAATCTCGCTACAAATGTTGTCAACGTTGTTGCTGCCATCGCGATGAAAATGTCACGGCAACAATTTTAATCACTCTATGTATTGTCACTATAAATTTCAAAGTCGTTACTAAAAAAAAGTGGCTGCAATTACCACTACAACAAATGTTGTCGTCGCAAATATTGCCACTACAAATATTCTAACCACAAATATCATTGCGGCAGTTGTCACCGCAAATATTGTCGTTACAAACAATGCTGCTACAAATATCATCGCTACAAATGTTGTCAACGTTGTTGCTGCCATCGCGTGAAAATGTCACGGCAACAATTTTAATCACTCTATGTATCGTCACTATAAATTTCCAAGTCGTTACAAAAAAAAGTGGCTGCAATTACCACTACAACAAAAGTTGACGTTGCAAATATTGTCACTACAAACATTCTAACCACAAATATCATTGCGGCAGTTGTCACCGCAAATATTGTCGTTACAAACAATGCTGCTACAAATATCATCGCTACAAATGTTGTCAACGTTGTTGCTGCCATCGCGATGAAAATGTCACGGCAACAATTTTAATCACTCTATGTATCGTCACTATAAATTTCCAAGTCGTTACTAAAAAAAAGTGGCTGCAATTACCACTACAACAAAAGTTGTCGTTGCAAATATTGTCACTACAAACATTCTAACCACAAATATCGTTTCGGCAGTTGTCACCGCAAATATTGTCGTTAAAAACATTGCTGCTACAAATATCATCGCTACAAATGTTGTCAAAGTTGTTGCTGCCATCGCGATGAAAATGTCATGGCCACAATTTTAATCACTCTATGTATCGTCACTATAAATTTCCAAGTCGTATACTAAAAAAAAGTGGCTGCAATTACCACTACAACAAAAGTTGTCGTTGCAAATATTGTCACTACAAACATTCTAACCACAAATATCGTTTCGGCAGTTGTCACCGCAAATATTGTCGTTACAAACAATGCTGCAACAAATATCATCGCTACAAATGTTGTCAACGTTGTTGCTGCCATCGCGATGAAAATGTCACGGCAACAATTTTAATCACTCTATGTATTGTCACTATAAATTTCAAAGTCGTTACTAAAAAAAAGTGGCTGCAATTACCACTACAACAAATGTTGTCGTTGCAAATATTGTCACTACAAACATTCTAACCACAAATATCATTTCGGCAGTTGTCACCGCAAATACTGTCGTTACAAACATAGCTGCTACAAATATCATCGCTACAAATGTTGTCAACGTTGTTGCATGCCATGGCGATGAAAATGTCACGGCCACAATTTTAATCACTCTATGTATCGTCACTATAAATTTCCAAGTCGTTACTAAAAAAAAGTGGCTGCAATTACCACTACAACAAAAGTTGTCGTTGCAAATATTGTCACTACAAACATTCTAACCACAAATATCATTGCGGCAGTTGTCACCGCAAATATTGTCGTTACAAACATAGCTGCTACAAATATCATCGCTACAAATGTTGTCAACGTTGTTGCTGCCATCGCGATGACAATGTGACGGCCACAATTTTAATAACTCTATGTATTGTCACTATAAATTTCAAATTCGTTACTCAAAAAAAGTGGCTGCAACAACCACTACAACAAATGTTGTCGTTGCAAATATTGTCACTACAAACATTCTAACCACAAAAATCATTGCGGCAGTTGTCACCGCAAATATTGTCGTTACAAACATAGCTGCTACAAATATCATCGCTACAAATGTTGTCAACGTTGTTGCTGCCATAGCGATAAAAATGTCACGGCCACAATTTTAATCACTCTATGTATCGTCACTATAAATGTCCATGCCGTTACTTAACCAAAGTAGCTGCAATTACCACAACAACAAATGTTGTCGTCGAAAATATTCCACTACAAAATTCTAACCACAAATATCATTGACAGCATTGTCATACCGCAAATATTGTCTTACAAACATTGCTGCTACAAATATCACGTACAAAATTTAGTCAACGTTGTTGCTGCCATCGCGATGAAAATTCACGGCAACAATTTTAAATCACTCATGTATTATCACTATAAATTTCAAAGTCGTTACAAAAAAAAGTGCACAATTACCACTACAACAAAATTGTCGTTGCAATATTGTCACTGACAAACATTCTAACCACAAATATGCTTCGAATTTCACCGCAAATATTGTCGTTACAAACAATGCTGCTACAAATATCATCGCTACAAATGTTGTCAACGTTGTTGCTGCCATCGCGATGAAAATGTCCCCGGCCAACAATTTTAATCACTCTATGTATTCGTCACTATAAATTTCCATGTCGTTACTAAAAAAAGTGGCTGCAATTACCACTACAACAAATGTTGTCGTTGCAAATATTGTCACTACAAACATTCTAACCACAAATATCATTGCGGCAGTTGTCACCGCAAATATTGTCGTTACAAACATAGCTGCTACAAATATCATCGCTACAAATGTTGTCAACGTTGTTGCTGCCATCGCGATGAAAATGTCACGGCCACAATTTTAATCACTCTATGTATGTCACTATAAATTTCAAATCGTTACTCAAAAAAAAGTGGCTGCAAATACCACTACAACAAAGTTGTCGTTGCAAATATTGTCACTACAAACATTCTAACCACAAAAATCATTGTCGGCAGTTGTCACCGCAAATATTGTCGTTACAAACATAGCTGCTACAAATATCATCGCTACAAATGTTGTCAACGTTGTTGCTGCCATAGCGATGAAAATGGTCACGGCCACAATTTTAATCACTCTATGTATCGTCACTATAAATTTCCATGCGTTACTAAAAAAGTGCTGCAATTACCACAACAACAAATGTTGTCGTGAAATATTGCCACTACAAAATTCTAACCACAAATATCATTGCTGCAGTTGTCACCGCAAATATTGTCGTTACAAACATGCTGCTACATTTGTCATACGTTGTTGCATGCCATCGCGATGAAAATTTCAACGACCCAATTTTAAATCACTTATGTATTGCACTATAAATTTCCAAGTCGTTACTCAGAAAAAGTGGCTGCAATTACCACTACAACAAATGTTGTCGTCGAAAATATTGCCAATACAAACATTATAACCGCAAATATCATGCGGCAATTGTCACCGCAAATATTGTCGTTTAAAAACATTGCTGCTACAAATATCATCGCTACAAATGTTGTCAAAGTTGTTGTGCCATGCGATAAAAATGTCACGGCCACAATTTTAATCACTCTATGTATTGTCACTATAAATTGTCCATGCCGTTACTTATGCAAAGTAGCGCAATTTACCACAACACACAAATGTTGTCGTCGAAAATATTGCCACTACAAATATTCTAACCACAAATATCATTGCGGAGTTGTCACCCCGCAAATATTGTCGTTACAAACAATGCTGCACAAATATCATCGCTACAAATGTTGTCAACGTTGTTGCTTGCCATCGCGATGGAAATGTCACGGCAACAATTTTAATCCTCTATGTATTTCACTATAAATTTCAAAGTCGTTACTAAAAAAAAAGTGGCTGCAAATTACCACAACAACAAATGTTGTCGTTGCAAAATATTGTCACTAACAAACACTCTTAACCACAAATATCATTTCGCAGTTGTCACCGTACAAATACTGTCGTTACAAACATAACTGCTACAAATATCATCGCTACAAATGTTGTCAACGTTGTTGATGCCATGGCGATGAAAATGTCACGGCCACAATTTTTAATCACTCTCTATGTATCGTCACTATAAATTTCCAATCGTTACTAAAAAAAAGTGGCTGCAATTACCACTACAACAAAAGTTGTCGTTGCAAATATTGCACTACAAACATTTCTAAACACAAATATCGTTTGCGTCAGTTGTCCAACCCAAATATTGTCGTAAAAAAATTGCTGCTACAAATATCATCGCTACAAATGTTGTCAACATTGTTTTAGCTGCCATTGCGATGAAAAGGTGCAGCCACAATTTTAATCTCTCTGTGTATTCTCACTATAAATTTCCATGTCGTTAAATCAAAAAAAGTGGCTGCAAATACCACTACAAACAAATGTTGTCGTTGCAAATATTGTCACTACAAACATTCTAACCACAAATATCATTTGCTACAGTTGTCACCCAAATATTGTCGTTACAAACATAGCTGCTACAAATATCATCGCTACAAATTGTTGTCAACGTTGTTGCTGCCATCAGCGATGACAATGTGACGGCCACAATTTAATCACTCTATGTATTGTACTATAAATTTCAAATTCGTACTCAAAAAAAAAGTGGCTGCAACAACCACTACAACAAATGTTTGTCGTTGCAAATATTGTCACTACAAACATTCTAACCACAAAAATCATTGCGGCAGTTGTCACCGCCCAAATATTGTCGTTTACAAACAAGCTGCTACAAATATCATCGCTACAAATGTTGTCAACGTTGTTGCTGCCATCACGATGACAATGTGGCCGGCCACAATTTTAATACTCTGTAATTGTCACAATAAATTTCTAATTCGTTACTCAAAAAAAGTGGCTGCAAAACGACTACAACAAATGTTGTCGTGAAAATATTGTCATACAAAATTCTAACCACAAAAATCATTGCGGCAGTTGTCACCGCAAATATTGTCGTTACAAACATGGCTGCTACAAATATCATCGCTACAAATGTTGTCAACGTTGTTGCAGCCGTCGCGATGAAAATGTCACGACCACAATCTTAATCACTCTATGTAATGTCACTATAAATTTCCAAGTCGTTACTCAGAAAAAGTGGCTGCAATTACCACTACAACAAATGTTGTCGTCGAAAATATTGGCACTACAAACATTATAACCTCAAATATCAATGCGGCAATTGTCACCGCAAATATTGTCGTTAAAAACATTGCTGCTACAAATATCATCGCTACAAATGTGGTCAAAATTGTTGCTACCATGGCGATGAAAATGTCATGGCCACAATTTTAATCACTCAATGTATCATCACTATAAATTTCCAAGTCGTTACTATAAAAAGTGGCTGCAATTACCACAACAACAAATGTTGTCGTCGAAAATATTGCCACTACAAATATTCTAACCACAAATATCATTGCGGCAGTTGTCACCGCAAATATTGTCGTTACAAACAATGCTGCTACAAATATCATCGCTACAAATGTTGTCAACGTTGTTGCTGCCATCGCGATGAAAATGTCACGGCCACAATTTTAATCACTCTATGTATTGTCACTATAAATTTCAAAGTCGTTACTAAAAAAAAAGTGGCTGCAAATACCACAACAACAAATGTTGTCGTTGCAAATATTGTTACTACAAACATTCTAACCACAAATATCATTTCGGCAGTTGTCACCGCAAATACTGTCGTTACAAACATAGCTGCTACAAATATCATCGCAACAAATGTTGTCAACGTTGTTGATGCCATGGCGATGAAAATGTCACGGCCACAATTTTAATCACTCTATGTATCGTCATTATAAATTTCCAAGTCGTTACTAAAAAAAAGTGGCTGCAATTACCACTACAACAAAAGTTGTCCTTGCAAATATTGTCACTACAAACATTCTAACCACAAATATCGTTACGGCAGTTGTCACCGCAAATATTGTCGTTAAAAACATTGCTGCTACAAATATCGTCGCTACAAATGTTGTCAACGTTGTTGCTGCCATCGCGATGAAAATGTCACGGCAACAATTTTAATCACTCTATGTATTGTCACTATAAATTTCAAAGTCGTTACTAAAAAAAAAGTGGCTGCAAATACCACAACAACAAATGTTGTCGTTGCAAATATTGTCACTACAAACATTCTTACCACAAATATCATTTCGGTAGTTGTCACCGCAAATACTGTCGTTACAAACATAACTGCTACAAATATCATCGCTACAAATGTTGTCAACGTTGTTGATGCCATGGCGATGAAAATGTCACGGCCACAATTTTAATAACTCTATGTATCGTCACTATAAATTTCCAAGTCGTTACTAAAAAAAAGTGGCTGCAATTACCACTACAACAAAAGTTGTCGTTGCAAATATTGTCACTACAAACATTCTAACCACAAATATCGTTGCGGCAGTTGTCACCGCAAATATTGTCGTTACAAACAATGCTGCTACAAATATCATCGCTACAAATGTTGTCAACGTTGTTGCTGCCATCGCGATGAAAATGTCACGGCCACAATTTTAATCACTCTATGTTATTTCACTATAAATTTCCATGTCGTTACTAAAAAAAGTGGCTGCAATTACCACTACAACAAATGTTGTCGTTGCAAATATTGTCACTACAAACATTCTAACCACAAATATCATTGCGGCAGTTGTCACTGCAAATATTGTCGTTACAAACATAGCTGCTACAAATATCATCGCTACAAATGTTGTCAACGTGGTTGCTGCCATCGCGATGAAAATGTCACGGCAACAATTTTAATCACTCTATGTATTGTCACTATAAATTTCAAAGTCGTTACTAAAAAAAAAGTGGCTGCAATTACCACTACAACAAATGTTGTCGTCGCAAATATTGCCACTACAAATATTCTAACCACAAATATCATTGCGGCAGTTGTCACCGCAAATATTGTCGTTACAAACAATGCTGCTACAAATATCATCGCTACAAATGTTGTCAACGTTGTTGCTGCCATCGCGATGACAATGTGACGGCCACAATTTTAATCACTCTATGTATTGTCACTATAAATTTCAATGTCGTTACTAAAAAAAAGTGCTGCAAATACCACAACAACAAATGTTGTCGTTGCAAATATTGTCACTACAAACATTCTAACCACAAAATATCATTTCGGCAGTTGTCACCGCAAATATGTCGTTACAAACATAGCTGCTACAAATATCATCGCTAAAAAATGTTGTCAACGTTGTTGCTGCCATCGCGATGAAAATGTCACGGCCACAATTTTAATCACTCTATGTATCGTCACTATAAATTTCCAAGTCGTTACTAAAAAAAAGTGGCTGCAATTACCACTACAACAAAAGTTGTCGTTGCAAATATTGTCACTACAAACATTCTAACCACAAATATCATTGCGGCAGTTGTCACCGCAAATATTGTCGTTAAAAACATTGCTGCTACAAATATCATCGCTACAAATGTTGTCAACGTTGTTGCTGCCATCGCGATGAAAATGTCACGGCAACAATTTTAATCACTCTATGTATTGTCACTATAAATTTCCATGTCGTTACTAAAAAAAAGTGGCTGCAATATACCACACAACAAATGTTGTCGTGACAAATATTGTCCACTACAAACTATTCTAACCACAAATATCATTGCGGCAGTTGTCACCGCAAATATTGTCGTTACAAACAATGCTGCTACAAATATCATCGCTACAAATGTTGTCAACGTTGTTGCTGCCATCGCGATGAAAATGTCACGGCAAAAATTTTAATCACTCTATGTATGTCACTATAAATTTCCAAGTCGTTACTAAAAAAAAGTGGCTGCAATACCACTACAAAAAAGTTGTCGTTGCAAAATATTGTCACTACAAACATTCTAACCACAAATATCATTGCGGCAGTTGTCACCGCAAATATTGTCGTTACAAAACATGCTGCTACAAATATCATCGCTACAAATGTTGTCAACGTTGTTGCGCCATCGCGATGAAAAATGTCACGGCCACAATTTTAATCACTCTATGTATTGTCACTATAAATTTCCAAGTCGTTACTAAAAAAGTGGCTGCAATTACCACTACAACAAATGTTGTCGTCAAATATTGTCACTACAAACATTCTAACCACAAATATCATTTCGGCTTGTCACCGCAAATACTGTCGTTACAAACATAGCTGCTACAAATATCATCGCTACAAATGTTGTCAACGTTGTTGATGCCATGGCGATGAAAATGTCACGGCCACAATTTTAATCACTCTATGTATCGTCACTATAAATTTCCAAGTCGTTACTAAAAAAAAGTGGCTGCAATTACCACTACAACAAAAGTTGTCGTTGCAAATATTGTCACTACAAACATTCTAACCACAAATATCGTTGCGTCAGTTGTCACCGCAAATATTGTCGTTAAAAACATTGCTGCTACAAATATCATCGCTACAAATGTTGTCAACGTTGTTGCTGCCATCGCGATGAAAAGGTCGCAGCCACAATTTTAATCTCTCTGTGTATTCTCACTATAAATTTCCATGTCGTTACTCAAAAAAAGTGGCTGCAAATACCACTACAACAAATGTTGTCGTTGCAAATATTGTCACTACAAACATTCTAACCACAAATATCATTGCTACAGTTGTCACAGCAAATATTGTCGTTACAAACATAGCTG
>JBBMOL010000686.1:67923-91541 GCA_037954665.1 Laguncularia racemosa
GCCCCCCTTTTCATCGCGAGGCGCAAAAAACTTGAAACATTTTGGATGATATTTTGCAAATTTTTTTAAAACGAAATATTTGGGGTGACAACTGCCGAAAGATATTTGGGTTAGAAGTTTTAGTGCAATATTTTCACGACAACATTTGTTTGGGGTAATTGCAGCATTTTTTTTTAGTAACGACTTAAATTTATGTGACAATACAAAGGATTAAAATTGGGCCGTGACATTTTCAGGGGCGAGGCCCAACAACGTTGAAACCCTTTGTGCGGATATTTGTGGCGCTTTTTTTGTAACGACAATATTTGGGTTGACAACTCCCGCAATGATATTTGTGGTTAGAATGTTTGTAGTGACAATATTTGCAGCCAACTTTTTGTTGTAGTGGTAATTGCAGCCACTTTTTTTAGAAACGACTTGGAAATTTTATTTACAAATACATTAGAGTGATTAAAATTGTGGCCGTCACATTGTCATCGCGATGTCAGCAACAACGTTGACAACATTTGTAGCGATGATATTTGTAGCAGCTATGTTTATAACGACAATATTTGCGGTGACAACTGCCGCAATGATATTTGTGGTTAGAATGTTTTTAGTGACAATATTTGCAACGACAACATTTGTTGTAGAGGTTGTTGCAGCCACTTTTTTTGAGTAACGACATGGAAATTTATAGTGACAATACACAGAGAGATTAAAATTGTGGCCGTGACATTTTCATCGCGATGGCAGCAACAACGTTGACAACATTTGTAGCGATGATATTTGTAGCAGCATTGTTTGTAACGACAATATTTGCGGTGACAACCGCCGCAATGATATTTGTCGTTAGAATGTTTGTAGTGACAATATTTGCAACGTTAACTTTTGTTGTAGTGGTAATTGCAGCCACTTTTTTTTAGTAACGACTTGGGAATTTATAGTGACGATACATAGAGTGATTAAAATTGTGGCCGTGACATTTTCATCACCATGGCAGCAACAACGTTGACAACATTTGTAGCGATGATATTTGTAGCAGCTATGTTTGTAACGACAATATTTGCGGTGACAACTGCCGCAATGATATTTGTGGTTAGAATGTTTGTAGTGACAATATTTGCAACGACAACATTTGATGTAGTGGTAGTTGCAGCCACTTTTTTAGAGTAACGACTTGGAAATTTATAGTGACAATACATAGAGTGATTAAAATTGTGGCCGTCACATTTTCATCGCGATGGCAGCAACAACGTTGACAACATTTGTAGCGATGATATTTGTAGCGGCAATGTTTGTAACGACAACATTTGCGGTGACAACTGCCGCAACGATATTTGCGATTAGAATGTTTGTAGTGACAATATTTGCAACGTCAACTTTTGTTGTAGTGGTAATTGCAGCCACTTCTTTTTAGTAACGACTTGGAAATTTATAGTGACGATACATAGAGTGATTATAATTGTTGCCGTGACATTTTCATCGCGATGGCAGCAACAACGTTGACAACATTTGTAGCGATGATATTTGTAGCAGCATTGTTTGTAATGACAATATTTGCGGTGACAACTGCCGCAATGATATTTGTGGTTAGAGTATTTGTAGTGGCAATATTTTCGACGACAACATTTGTTGTTGTGGTAATTGCAGCTACTTTGTTTAAGTAACGGCATGGACATTTATAGTGACAATACATAGAGTGATTAAAATTTTTGCCATGACATTTTCATCGCGATGGCAGCAACGTTGACAACATTTGTAGCGATGATATTTGTAGCAGCATTGTTTGTAACGACAATATTTGCGGTGACAACAGCCGCAATGATATTTGTGGTTAGAATATTTGTAGTGGCAATATTTTCGACGACAACATTTGTTGTTGTGGTAATTGCAGCTACTTTGCTTAAGTAACGGCATGGACATTTATAGTGACAATACATAGAGTGATTAAAATTGTGGCCGTGACATTTTTATCGCTATGGCAGCAACAATGTTGACAACATTTGTAGCGATGATATTTGTAGCAGCTATGTTTGTAACGACAATATTTGCGGTGACAACTGCCGCAATGATATTTGTGGTTAGAATGCTTGTAGTGACAATATTTGCAACGTCAACGTTTGCTGTGGTGGTTGTTGCAGCCACTTTTTTTTAGTAACGAATTAGAAATTTATAGTGACGATACATAGAGTGATTAAAATTGTGGCCGTGACATTTTCATCGTGATGGCAGCAACAACGTTGACAACATTTGTAGCGATGATATTTGTAGCGGCAATGTTTGTAACGACAATATTTGCGGTGACAACTGCCGCAACGATATTTGCGATTAGAATGTTTGTAGTGGCAATATTTTCGACGACAACATTTGCTATAGTGGTAATTGCAGCTACTTTTTCTGAGTAACGACTTGGAAATTTATTGTGACAATACGTAGAGTGATTAAAATTGGGGCCGTGACATTTTCATCGTGATGGCAGCAACAACGTTGACAACATTTGCAGCGATGATATTTGTAGCAGCATTGTTTGTAACGACAATATTTGCGGTGACAACTCCCGCAATGATATTTGTGGTTAGAATGTTTGCAGTGACAATATTTGCAACGTCAACTTTTGTTGTAGTGGTTATTGCAGCCAATTTTTTTTAGTAACGACTTGGAAATTTATAGTGACGATAAATAGAGTGATTAAAATTGTGGCCGTCACATTTTCATCGCGAGGGCAGCAACAACGTTGACAACATTTGTAGCGATGATATTTGTAGCAGCATTGTTTGTAACTACAATATTTGCGGTGACAACTCCCGCAATGATATTTGTGGTTAGAATGTTTGTAGTGACAATATTTGCAACGTCAACTTTTGTTGTAGTGGTAATTGCAGCCACTTTTTTTTAGTAACGACTTCGAAATTTATAGTGACAATACATAGAGTGATTAAAATTGTGGCCGTGACATTTTTATCGCCATGGCAGCAACAACGTTGACAACATTTGTAGCGATGATATTTGTAGCAGCTATGTTTGTAACGACAATATTTGCGGTGACAACTGCCGCAATGATATTTGTGGTTAGAATGTTTGTAGTGACAATATTTGCAACGACAACATTTGTTGTAGAGGTTGTTGCAGGCACTTTTTTTGAGTAACGACTTAGAAATTTATAGTGACAATACATAGAGTGATAAAAATTGTGGCCGTCACATTGTCATCGCGATGTCAGCAACAACGTTGACAACATTTGTAGCGATGATATTTGTAGCAGCTATGTTTGTAACGACAATATTTGCGGTGACAACTGCCGCAATGATATTTGTGGTTAGAATGATTGTAGTGACAATATTTGCAACGACAACATTTGTTGTAGTGGTAATTGCAGCCACTTTTTTTGAGTAACGACATGGAAATTTATAGTGACAACACACAGAGAGAATAAAATTGTGGCCTTGACATTTTCATCGCGATGGCAGCAACAACGTTGAGAACATTTGTAGCGATCATATTTGTCGCAGCAATGTTTTTAACGACAATATTTGCGGTGACAACTGCCGCAACGATATTTGCGATTAGAATGTTTGTAGTGGCAATATTTTCGACGACAACATTTGCTATAGTGGTAATTGCAGCTACTTTTTCTGAGTAACGACTTGGAAATTTATTGTGACAATACGTAGAGTGATTAAAATTGGGGCCGTGACATTTTCATCGTGATGGCAGCAACAACGTTGACAACATTTGCAGCGATGATATTTGTAGCAGCATTGTTTGTAACGACAATATTTGCGGTGACAACTCCCGCAATGATATTTGTGGTTAGAATGTTTGCAGTGACAATATTTGCAACGTCAACTTTTGTTGTAGTGGTTATTGCAGCCAATTTTTTTTAGTAACGACTTGGAAATTTATAGTGACGATACATAGAGTGATTAAAATTGTGGCCGTGACATTTTCATCGCCATGGCAGCAACAACGTTGACAACATTTGTAGCGATGATATTTGTAGCAGCTATGTTTGTAACGACAATATTTGCGGTGACAACTGCCGCAATGATATTTGTGGTTAGAATGTTTGTAGTGTCAATATTTGCAACGACAACATTTGTTGTAGTGGTAATTGCAGCCACTTTTTTTGAGTAACGACATGGAAATTTATAGTAACAATACACAGAGAGATTAAAATTGTGGCCGTGTCATTTTCATCGCGATGGCAGCAACAACGTTGACAACATTTGTAGCGATGATATTTGTAGCAGCATTGTTTGAAACGACATTATATGCGGTGACAACCGCCGCAATGATATTTGTGGTTAGAATGTTTGTAGTGACAATATTTGCAACGTCAACTTTTGCTGTAGTGGTAATTGCAGCCACATTTTTTTAGTAATGACTTGGGAATTTATAGTGACGATACATAGAGTGATTAAAATTGTGGCCGTGACATTTTCATCGCCATGGCAACAACAACGTTGACAACATTTGTAGCGATGATATTTGTAGCAGCATTGTTTGTAACGACAATATTTGCGGTGACAACTTCCGCAATGATATTTGTGGTTAGAATGTTTGTAGTGACAATATTTGCAACGACAACATTTGTTGTAGTGGTAATTGCAGCCACTTTTTTTGAGTAACGACATGGAAATTTATAGTGACAATACACAGAGAGATTAAAATTGTGGCCGCGACCTTTTCATCGCGATGGCAGCAACAACGTTGACAACATTTGTAGCGATGATATTTGTAGCAGCAATGTTTTTAACGACAATATTTGAGGTGACAACTGCCGCAACGATATTTGTGGTTAGAATGTTTGCAGTGGCAATATTTTCCACGACAACATTTGCTGTAGTGGTAATTGCTGCTACTTTTTCTGAGTAACGGCTTGGAAATTTATAGTGACAATACATAGAGTGATTAAAATTGTGGCCGTGACACTTTCATCGCAATGGCAGGAACAACGTTGACAACATTTGTAGCGATGATATTTGTAGCAGCATTGTTTGTAACGACAATATTTGCGGTGACAACTGCCGCAATGATATTTGTGGTTAGAATGTTTGTTGTGACAATATTTGCAACGACAACTTTTGTTGTAGTGGTAATTGCAGCCACTTTTTTTTTCTAACGACTTGGAAATTTGTAGTCACGATACATAGAGTGATTAAAATTGTTGCCGTGACATTTTCATCGCGATGGTAGCAACAACGTTGACAACATTTGTAGCGATGATATTTGTAGCAGCATTGTTTGTAACGACAATATTTGCGGTGACAACTGCCGCAATGATATTTGTGGTTAGAATATTTGTAGTGGCAATATTTTCGACGACAACATTTGTTGTTGTGGTAATTGCAGCTACTTTGTTTAAGTAACGGCATTGAAATTTATAGTGACAATACAGAGTGATTAAAATTGTGGCCATGACATTTTTATCGCGATGGCAGCAACAACGTTGACAACATTTGTAGCGATGATATTTGTAGCAGCGATGTTTGTAACGACAATATTTGCGGTGACAACTGCCGCAATGATATTTGTGGTTAGAATGTTTGTAGTGACAATATTTGCAACGACAACATTTGTTGTAGTGGTTGTTGCAGCCACTTTTTTTGAGTAACGAATTAGAAATTTATAGTGACAATACATAGAGTGATTAAAATTGTGGCCGTCACATTGTCATCGCGATGGCAGCAACAACGTTGACAACATTTGTAGCGATGATATTTGTAGCAGCTATGTTTGTAACGACAATATTTGCGGTGACAACTGCCGCAAAGATATTCGTGGTCAGAATGTTTGTAGTGGCAGTATTTGCAACGACAACATTTGTTGTAGTGGTTGTTGCAGCCACTTTTTTTGAGTAACGACTTGGAAATTTACAGTGACAATACATAGAGTGACTAAAATTGTGGCCGTCACATTTTCATGGCGATGGTAGCAACAACGTTGACAACATTTGTAGCGATGATATTTGTAGCAGCTATGTTTGTAACGACAATATTTGCGGTGACAACTTCCGCAATGATATTTGTGGTTAGAATGTTTGTAGTGACAATATTTGCAACGACAACATTTGTTCTAGTGGTAATTGCAGCCACTTTTTTTTAGTAACGACTTGGAAATTTATAGTGACGGTGCATAGAGTGATTAAAATTGTGGCTGTGACATTTTCATCGCCATGGCAGCAACAACGTTGACAACATTTGTAGCGATGATATTTGTAGTAGCTATGTTTGTAACGACAATATTTGCGGTGACAACTGCCGAAATGATATTTGTGGTTAGAATGTTTATAGTGACAATATTTGCAGCGACAACATTTGTTGTAGTGGTAATTGCAGCAACTTTTTTTTTAGTGACGACTTTGAAATTTATAGTGACAATACATAGAGTGATTAAAATTATTGCCGTGACATTTTCATCGCGATGGCAGCAACAACGTTGACAACATTTGTAGCAGCATTGTTTGTAACGACAATATTTTCGGTGACAACTGCCGCAATGATATTTGTGGTTAGAATATTTGTAGTGGCAATATTTTCGACGACAACATTTGTTGTTGTGGTAATTGCAGCTACTTTGTTTAAGTAACGGCGTGGACATTTATAGTGACAATACATAGAGTGACTAAAATTGTGGCTGTGACATTTTTATCGCGATGGCAGCAACAACGTTGACAACATTTGTAGCGATGATATTTGTAGCAGCATTGTTTGTAACGACAATATTTGCAGTGACAACTGCCGCAATGATATTTATGGTTAGAATGTTTGTAGTGACAATATTTGCAACGACAACATTTGTTGTAGTGGTTGTTGTAGCCACTTTTTTTTAGTAACGAATTACAAATTTATAGTGACAATACATAAAGTGATTAAAATTGTGGCCGTCACATTGTCATCGCAATGGCAGCAACAACGTTGACAACATTTGTAGCGATGATTTTTGTAGCAGCTATGTTTGTAACGACAATATTTGCGGTGACAACTGCCGCAATGATATTTGTGGTTAGAATGTTTGTTGTGACAATATTTGCAACGACAACATTTGTTGTAGTGGTAATTGCAGCCACTTTTTTAGAGTAACGACATGGAAATTTATAGTGACAATACACAGAGAGATTAAAATTGTGGCCGCGACCTTTTCATCGCGATGGCAGCAACAACGTTGACAACATTTGTAGCGATGATATTTGTAGCAGCAATGTTTTTATCGACAATATTTGAGGTGACAACTGCCGCAACGATATTTGTGGTTAGAATGTTTGTAGTGGCAATATTTTCCACGACAACATTTGCTGTAGTGGTAATTGCTGCTACTTTTTCTGAGTAACGACTTGGAAATTTATAGTGACAGTACATAGAGTGATTAAAATTGTGGTCGTCACATTTTCATCGCGATGGCAGCAACAACGTTGACAATATTTGTAGCGATGATATTTGTAGCAGCAATGTTTGTAACGACAACATTTGCGGTGACAACTTCCGCAACGATATTTGTGGTTAGAATGTTTGTAGTGACAATATTTGCAACGTCAACTTTTGTTGTAGTGGTAATTGCAGCCACTTTTTTTTAGTAACGACTTGGAAATTTATAGTGACGATACATAGAGTGATTAAAATTGTGGCCGTGACATTTTCATCGCCATGGCAGCAACAACGTTGACAACATTTGTAGCGATGATATTTGTAGCAGCATTGTTTGAAACGACAATATATGTGGTGACAACCGCCGCAATGATATTTGTGGTTAGAATGTTTGTAGTGACAATATTTGTAACGTCAACTTTTGTTGTAGTGGTAATTGCAGCCACTTTTTTTTTGTAACGACTTGGGAATTTATAGTGACGATACATAGAGTGATTAAAATTGTGGCCGTGACATTTTCATCGCCATGGCAGCAACAACGTTGACAACATTTGTAGCGATGATATTTGTAGCAGCTATGTTTGTAACGACAATATTTGCGGAGACAACTACCGAAATGATATTTGTGGTTAGAATGTTTGTAGTGACAATATTTGCAACGACAACATTTGTTGTAGTGGTAATTGCAGCCACTTTTTTTTTAGTAACGACTTTGGAATTTGTGGTGACAATACATAGAGTGATTAAAATTGTTGCCGTGACATTTTCATCGCGATGGCAGCAACAACGTTGACAACATTTGTAGCGATGATATTTGTAGCAGCATTGTTTGTAACGACAATATTTGCGGTGACAACTGCCGCAATGATATTTGTGGTTAGAATATTTGTAGTGGCAATATTTTCGACGACAACATTTGTTGTTGTGGTAATTGCAGCTACTTTGTTTAAGTAACGGCATGGACATTTATAGTGACAATACATAGAGTGATTAAAATTGTGGCCGTGACATTTTTATCGCGATGGCAGCAACAACGTTGACAACATTTGTAGCGATGATATTTGTTGCAGTTATGTGTGTAACGACAGTATTTGCGGTGACAACTGCCGCAATGATATTTGTGGTTAGAATGTTTGTAGTGACAATAATTGCAACGACAACATTTGTTGTAGTGGTAGTTGCAGCCACTTTTTTAGAGTAACGACTTGGAAATTTATAGTGACACTAAATAGAGTGATTAAAATTGTGGCCGTCACATTTTCATCGCGATGGCAGCAACAACGTTGACAACATTTGTAGCGATGATATTTGTAGCTGCATTGTTTGTAACGACAATATTTGCGGTGACAACTGCCGCAATGATATTTGTGGTTGGAATATTTGTAGTGGCAATATTTTCGACGACAACATTTGTTGTTGTGGTAATTGCAGCTACTTTGTTTAAGTAACGGCAAGGACATTTATAGTGACAATACATAGAGTGATTAAAATTGTGGCCGTGACATTTTTATCGCGATGGCAGGAACAACGTTGACAACATTTGTAGCGATGATATTTGTAGCAGCATTGTTTGTAACGACAATATTTGCAGTGACAACTGCCGCAATGATATTTGTGGTTAGAATGTTTGTAGTGACAATATTTGCAACGACAACATTTGTTGTAGTGGTAATTGCAGCCACTTTTTTAGAGTAGCGACTTGGAAATTTATAGTGACAATACATAGAGTGATTAAAATTGTGGCCGTCACATTTTCATCGCGATGGCAGCAACAACGTTGACAACATTCGTAGCGATGATATTTGTAGCAGCTATGTTTGTAACGACAATATTTGCGGTGACAACTTCCGCAATGATATTTGTGGTTAGAATGTTTGTAGTGAAAATATTTGCAACGACAACATTTGTTGTAGTGGTAATTGGAGCCACTTTTTTTGAGTAACGACATGGAAATTTATAGTGACAATACATAGAGAGATTGAAATTGTGGCCGCGACCTTTTCATCGCGATGGCAGCAACAACGTTGACAACATTTGTAGCGATGATATTTGTAGCAGCAATGTTTTTAACGACAATATTTGCGGTGACAACTGCCGCAACGATATTTGTGGTTAGAATGTTTGTAGTGGCAATATTTTCGACGACAACATTTGCTGTAGTGGTAATTGCTGCTACTTTTTCTGAGTAACGACTTGGAAATTTATAGTGACAATATATAGAGTGATTAAAATTGTGGCCGTAACATTTTCATCGCAATGGCTGGAACAACGTTGACAACATTTGTAGCGATGATATTTGTAGCAGCATTGTTTGTAACGACAATATTTGCGGTGACAACTGCCGCAATGATATTTGTGGTTAGAATATTTGTAGTGGCAATATTTTCGACGACAACATTTGTTGTTGTGGTAATTGTAGCTACTTTGTTTAAGTAACGGCATGGAAATTTATAGTGACAATACATAGAGTGATTAAAATTGTGGCCATAACATTTTTATCGCGATGGCAGCAACAACGTTGACAACATTTGTAGCGATGATATTTGTAGCAGCATTGTTTGTAACGACAATATTTGCAGTGACAACTGCCGCAATCATATTTGTGGTTAGAATGTTTGTAGTGACAATATTTGCAATGACAACATTTGTTGTAGTGGTTGTTGCAGCCACTTTTTTTTAGTAACGAATTAGAAATTTATAGTGACAACACATAGAGTGATTAAAATTGTGGCCGTGACATTTTCATCGCCATGGCAGCAACAACGTTGACAACATTTGTAGCGATGATATTTGTAGCAGCAATGTTTGCAACGACAACATTTGTTGTAGTGGTTGTTGCAGCCACTTTTTTTGAGTAACGACTTGGAAATTTATAGTGACAATACATAGAGTGATTAAAATTGTGGCCGTCACATTGTCATTGCGATGTCAGCAACAACGTTGACGACATTTGTAGCGATGATATTTGTAGCAGCTATGTTTGTAACGACAATATTTGTGGTGGTAACTGCCGCAATGATATTTGTGGTTAGAATGTTTGTAGTGACAATATTTGCAACGACAACATTTGTTGTAGTGGTTGTTGCAGCCACTTTTTTTGAGTAACGACTTGGATATTTATAGTGACAATACATTGAGTGATTAAAATTGTGGCCGTCACATTGTCATTGCGATGTCAGCAACAACGTTGACAACATTTGTAGCGATGATATTTGTAGCAGCTATGTTTGTAACGACAATATTTGCGGTGACAACTGCCGCAATGATATTTGTGGTTAGAATGTTTGTAGTGACAATATTTGCAACGACAACATTTGTTGTAGTGGTAATTGCAGCCACTTCTTCTGAGTAACGACATGGAAATTTATAGTGACAATACACAGAGAGATTAAAATTGTGGCCGTGACATTTTCATCGCGATGGCAGCAACAACGTTGACAACATTTGTAGCGATGGTATTTGTAGCAGCATTGTTTGAAACGACAATATATGCGGTGACAACCGCCGCAATGATATTTGTGGTTAGAATGTTTGTAGTGACAATATTTGCAACGTCAACTTTTGTTGTAGTGGTAATTGCAGCCACTTTTTTTTAGTAACGACTTGGGAATTTATAGTGACGATACATAGAGTGATTAAAATTGTGGCCGTGACATTTTCATCGCCATGGCGGCAACAACGTTGACAACATTTGTAGCGATGATATTTGTAGCAGCATTGTTTGCAACGACAACATTTGTTGTAGTGGTTGTTGCAGCCACTTTTTTTGAGTAACGACTTGGAAATTTATAGTGACAATACATAGAGTGATTAAAATTGTGGCCGTCACATTGTCATTGCGATGTCAGCAACAACGTTGACAACATTTGTAGCGATGATATTTGTAGCAGCTATGTTTGTAACGACAATATTTGCGGTGACAAATTCCGCAAAGATATTTGTGGTTAGAATGTTTGTAGAGACAATATTTGCAACGACAACATTTGTTGTAGTGGTAATTGCAGCCACTTTTTTAGAGTAACGACTTGGAAATTTATAGTGACAATACATAGAGTGACTAAAATTGTGGCCGTCACATTTTCATCGCGATGGCTGCAACAACGTTGACAACATTTGTAGCGATGCTATTTGTAGCAGCTATGTTTGTAACGACAATATTTGCGGTGACAACTTCCGCAATGATATTTGTGGTTAGAATGTTTGTAGTGGCAATATTTTCGACGACAACATTTGCTGTAGTGGTAATTGCTGCTACTTTTTCTGAGTAACGATTTGGAAATTTATAGTGACAATACATAGAGTGATTAAAATTGTGGCCGTGACATTTTCATCGCAATGGCAGGAACAACGGTGACAACATTTGTTGCGATAATATTTGTAGCAGCATTGTTTGTAACGACAATATTTGCGGTGACAACTGCCGCAATGACATTTGTGGTTAGAATGTTTGTTGTGACAATATTTGCAACGACAACTTTTGTTGTAGTGGTAATTGCAGCCACTTTTTCTTAGTAACGACTGGGAAATTTATAGTGACAATACATAGAGTGATTAAAATTGTGGCCGTGACATTTTCATCGCAATGGTAGGAACAACGTTGACAACATTTGTAGCGATGATATTTGTAGCAGCATTGTTTGTAATGACAATATTTGCGGTGACAACTGCCGCAATGATATTTGTGGTTAGAATATTTGTAGTGGCAATATTTTCGACGACAACATTTGTTGTTGTGGTAATTGTAGCTACTTTGTTTAAGTAACGGCATGGAAATTTATAGTGACAATACATAGAGTGATTAAAATTGTGGCCATAACATTTTTATCGCGATGGCAGCAACAACGTTGACAACATTTGTAGCGATGATATTTGTAGCAGCATTGTTTGTAACGACAATATTTGCAGTGACAACTGCCGCAATGATATTTGTGGTTAGAATGTTTGTAGTGACAATATTTGCAACGACAACATTTGTTGTAGTGGTTGTTGCAGCCACTTTTTTTTAGTAACGAATTAGAAATTTATAGTGACAACACATAGAGTGATTAAAATTGTGGCCGTCACATTGTCAACGCGATGGCAGCAACAACGTCGACAACATTTGTAGCGATGATATTTGTAGCAGCTATGTTTGTAACGACAATATTTGCGGTGACAACTGCTGCAAAGATATTTGTGGTTAGAATGTTTGTAGTGACAATATTTGCAACGACAACATTTGTTGTAGTGGTTGTTGCAGCCACTTTTTTTGAGTAACGACTTGGAAATTTACAGTGACAATACATAGAGTGACTAAAATTGTGGCCGTCACATTTTCATGGCGATGGCAGCAACAACGTTGACAACATTTGTAGCGATGATATTTGTAGCAGCTATGTTTGTAACGACAATATTTGCGGTGACAACTTCCGCAATGATATTTGTGGTTAGAATGTTTGTAGTGACAATATTTGCAACGACAACATTTGTTGTAGTGGTAATTGCAGCCATTTTTTTTAGTAACGACATGGAAATTTATAGTGACGGTGCATAGAGTGATTAAAATTGTGGCTGTGACATTTTCATCGCCATGGCAGCAACAACGTTGTCAACATTTGTAGCGATGATATTTGTAGTAGCTATGTTTGTAACGACAATATTTGCGGTGACAACTGCCGAAATGATATTTGTGGTTAGAATGTTTATAGTGACAATATTTGCAACGACAACATTTGTTGTAGTGGTAATTGCAGCCACTTTTTTTTTAGTGACGACTTTGAAATTTATAGTGACAATACATAGAGTGATTAAAATTGTTGCCGTGACATTTTCAATCGCGATGGTAGCAACAACGTTGACAACATTTGTAGCAGCATTGTTTGTAACGACAATATTTGCGGTGACAACTGCCGCAATGATATTTGTGGTTAGAATATTTGTAGTGGCAATATTTTCGACGACAACATTTGTTGTTGTGGTAATTGCAGCTACTTTGTTTAAGTAACGACATGGACATTTATAGTGACAATACATAGAGTGATTAAAATTGTGGCCATGACATTTTTATCGCGATGGCAGCAACAACGTTGACAACATTTGTAGCGATGATATTTGTAGCAGTGATAAGTGTAAATTAACACTTGTATTTTAGATGAATTTTATTTGTTTGTGTAATAATTTGATGTTATCTTGAAGAATTTTGATACTTAAAATAGAAATATTTCAGTTTCAGGGATGAGGACCACTATTTTGAGAAAATATATCGATTTGGATTGAAATCGGAGAGGAATACACGAAGAAAAATACTTTTTGGAAGGAACAGCAGATATACACGGCCGTGTGAACGAATCAGGAGACTACACGGTTAGTATACACGCCCGTGTATACGACCGTGTATCAGCATGGAAGAGTTTTTTTTACACAGATCAGTACACGGCTAGAATACACACCCGTGTAATCAACTGTGTACGAAGAACAAAGAAGACAGAGGCATACACGGCTATTACAAACGGCCGTGTGCGATATACACGCCCAGAGTCCACGGAGTCAGAGAGATACACGGTTTGAATACACGCCCGTGTAGTAGGACCGTGTATCTATCGAAGGAAGGATATATTCAAATCGATTTTAAATCTTTCGTCCAATTTTGAAGGATATCTTCTACACGTCAGAGAGGAAGTTACCCTAGGTATAAATAGTCATTTTTGAAGAGAGAGAAGAGAGCTTTTGGAGGGAGAAAACACGTACTGCAATAAGGGAGAACAACAGCAGCAAGGGAATTTTTGAGTTTTAATTCAACAAGTGGTTTCACACATGGATTTGATTATTTCGTTTTGTTATTCTTTGAGAACCATGTGTAGCTAATTATATCGTACCCGAATCTTATGAAAGTCTGATTACTATGTGACATTGAGTTTATTGCAAAATTAATGACGGTTGAGCATCTCTGATTTCATTCATGTTATTTATTATTATTTGTTGATTTGAGGTTTGGCCAGCATTAGATTACATTGATTTCGGATAAGTTGATTGGAAAATCTCTTGTTTGAATAGATCATACATCGGATGAAAAGGCTTGTATGCAATCTAGGGATAGAAAGCGTAAGTCTTCCGTATTAGATTGAATGTAATGATTTAATCTAATTGAGGGTTGTAGTATAATCATGCAATTCTGATTGTTGTTAATAAAAGAGGAATCTTTGTTAATACGGTTAGGATTAGGAGTTAGTGATTTCGGAAGAAACATTAACTTAGTGTTAGATGCTCCGCGGATCAGAGATAATCAATATTCATTAATTAGTTTCTAAGGATTGAAGTTGCATAGTAATTAGATGAGTAGTAAGAGCGGGGTACGCGTTTGAACATTGAATTTGATAATTTAACTCATTGTTTGCTATTCATTGATTTCATTTCTATTAGATAATTTAGTTTAATTTAGGTAATTTGGTTAAATCCATTCACCTCGAAATTGTGCGGTGAGATAGTTGGTTCGAGGTTAGTATTAGTACTTGCTGATCCTTGAGGAGATGATACCTGAACTCAACTCTATACTATTGTAATCGATAGGTGCACTAGCCTAGTTGATCGCAAGGAAGAGTCAGAGTACAAAGGATTTTAATTTGTGTGATTGCGATACATTCAACAAGCAGCTATGTTTGTAACGACAATATTTGCGGTGACAACTGCCGCAATGATATTTGTGGTTAGAATGTTTGTAGTGACATTATTTGCAACGACAACATTTGTTGTAGTGGTAGTTGCAGCCACTTTTTTTGAGTAACGACTTGGAAATTTATAGGGACATTACATAGAGTGATTAAAATTGTGGCCGTCACATTTTCATCGCTATGGCAGCAACAACGTTGACAACATTTGTAGCGATGATATTTGTAGCAGCTATGTTTGTAACGACAATATTTGCGGTGACAACTGCCGCAATGATATTTGTGGTTAGAATGTTTGTAGTGGAAATATTTTCGACGACAACATTTGTTGTAGTGGTAATTGCAGCTACTTTGTTTGAGTAACGACTTGGACATTTATAGTGACAATACATAGAGTGATTAAAATTGTGGCCGTGACATTTTCTTCGCGATGGCAGCAACAACGTTGACAACATTTGTAGCGATGATATTTGTAGCAGCAATGTTTGTAACGACAATATTTGCGGTGACAACTGCCGCAATGATATTTGTGGTTAGAATGTTTGTAGTGGAAATATTTTCGACGACAACATTTGTTGTAGTGGTAATTGCAGCTACTTTGTTTGAGTAACGACTTGGACATTTATATGACAATACATAGAGTGATTAAAATTGTGGCCGTGACATTTTCTCGCGATGGCAGCAACAACGTTGACAACATTTTAGCGATGATATTTGTAGCAGCAATGTTTTTAACGACAATATTTGCGGTGAAAACTGCCGCAATGATATTTGTGGTTAAATGTTGTAGTGGAATATTTCGACGACAACATTTGTTGTAGTGGTAATTGCAGCTACTTTGTTTGAGTAACGACTTGACATTTATAGTGACAATACATAGAGTGATTAAAATTGGCCGTGACATTTTCATCGCGATGGCAGCAACAACTTGACAACATTTGTAGCGATGATATTTGTACAGCAATGTTTGTAACGACAATATTTGCGGTGACAACTGCGCAATGATATTTGTGGTTAGAATGTTTGTAGTGGAATATTTTCGACGACAACATTTGTTGTAGTGGTAATTGCAGCACTTTGTTTGAGTAACGACTTGGACATTTATAGTGACATACATAGAGTGATTAAAATTGTGGCCGTACATTTTCATCGCGATGGCAGCAACAACGTTGACAACATTTGTAGCGATGATATTTGTAGCAGCAATGTTTTAACGACAATATTTGCGGTGACAACTGCCGCAATGATATTTGTGGTTAGAATGTTGTAGTGGCAATATTTTCGACGACAACATTTGTTGTGTGGTAATTGCAGCTACTTTGTTTGAGTAACGACTTGGACATTTATAGTGACAATACATAGAGTGATTAAAATTGTGGCCGTGACATTTTATCGCGATGGCAGCAACAACGTTGACAACATTTGTAGCGATGATATTTGTAGCAGCAATGTTTTAACGACAATATTTGCGGTAACAACTGCCGCAATGATATTTGTGGTTAGAATGTTTGTAGTGGAATATTTTGAACGACAACATTTGTTGTAGTGGTAATTGCAGCACTTTTTTGAGTAACGACTTGGAATTTATAGGACATTACATAGAGTGATTAAAATTGTGGCCGTGACATTTTCATCGCGATGGCAGCAACAACGTTGACAACATTTGTAGCGATGATATTTGTAGCAGCAATGTTTTTAACGACAATATTTGCGGTACAACTGCCGCAATGATATTTGTGGTTAGAATGTTTGTAGTGGAATATTTTCGACGACAACATTTGTTTAGTGGTAATTGCAGCTACTTTTTTGAGTAACGACTGACATTTTAGTGACAATACTAAGTGATTAAAATTGTGGCCGTACATTTTCATCGCGATGGCAGCAACAACGTTGACAACATTTGTAGCGATGATATTTGTAGCAGCAATGTTTTAACGACAATATTTGCGGTACAACTGCCGCAATGATATTTGTGGTTAAATGTTTGTAGTGGAATATTTTCGACGACAACATTTGTTGTAGTGGTAATTGCAGCTACTTTGTTTGAGTAACGACTTGGACATTTATAGTGACAATACATAGAGTGATTAAAATTGTGGCCGTGACATTTTCATCGCGATGGCAGCAACAACGTTGACAACATTTGTAGCGATGATATTTGTAGCAGCAATGTTTTTAACGACAATATTTGCGGTGCAACTGCCGCAATGATATTTGTGGTTAGAATGTTTGTAGTGGAATATTTTCGACGACAACATTTGTTTAGTGGTAATTGCAGTACTTTGTTTGAGTAACGACTGACATTTGTTGTGACAATACATAGAGTGATTAAAATTGTGGCCGTGACATTTTCATCGCGATGGCAGCAACAACGTTGACAACATTTGTAGCGATGATATTTGTAGCAGCAATGTTTTTAACGACAATATTTGCGGTAACAACTGCCGCAATGATATTTGTGGTTAGAATGTTTGTAGTGGCAATATTTTCGACGACAACATTTGTTATAGTGGTAATTGCAGGTACTTTATTTGAGTAACGACATAGACATTTGTTGTGACAATACTTAGAGTGATTAAAATTTTGGCCGTCACATTTTCATCGCGATGGCAGCAACAACGTTGACAACATTTGTAGCGATGATATTTGTAGCAGCATTGTTTGTAACGACAATATTTGCGGTGACAACTGCCGCAATGATATTTGTGGTTAGAATGTTTGTAGTGGAATTTTTCAACGACAACATTTGTTGTAGTGGTAATTGCAGCTACTTTGTTTGAGTAACGACTTGGACATTTATAGTGACAATTACATAGAGTGATTAAAATTGTGGCCGTACATTTTCATCGCGTATGGCAGCAACAACGTTGACAACATTTGTAGCGATGATATTTGTAGCAGCATGTTTTTAACGACAATATTTGCGGTGACAACTGCCGCAATGATATTTGTGGTTAGAATGTGTATGGCAATATTTCGACGACAACATTTGTTGTTTGGTATTGCAGCTACTTTGTTTAGTAACGACTTGACATTTGTATGACAATACTAGAGTGATTAAAATTGTGGCCGTGACATTTCATCGCATGGCAGCAACAACGTTACAACATTGTAGCGATGAATTTTACAGCATGTTTTAACGACAATATTTGCGTACAACTGCCGCAAGATATTTGTGTTAGAATGTTTTAGTGGAAATTTTGACGACAACATTTGTTGTAGTGGTATTGCAGCACTTTTGAGTAACGACATGGAATTACAGTGACAATACATAGAGTATTAAATTATGGCCGTCACATTTTCATTGCGATCGCAGCAACAACATTGACAACATTGTAGCGAGATATTTGTAGCACTATGTTTTAACGACAATATTTGCGGTGACAACTGCCGCAATGAATTGTGTTAGAATGTTTGTAGTGACAATATTTGCACGACAACATTTGTGTAGTGGTAATTGCAGCTACTTTGTTTGAGTAATGATTGGACATTATATGACAATCATAGATGTAAATTGTGGCCGTGAATTTTATCGCGATGCAGCAACACGTTACACATTTGTAGCGATGATATTGTAGCAGCAATGTTTTAACGACAATATTTGCGGTGACAACTGCGCAATGATATTTGTGGTTAGAAGTTTTGTAGTGCAATATTTTCGACGACAACATTTGTTTATGGTAATTGCGTACTTTGTTGGTAACGACTAGACATTTGTAGTGACAATACTTAAGTGTTAAAATTTTGCCGTCACATTTTCACGCGATGGCAGCAACAAGTTACAACATTGTAGCGATGATATTTGTGCAGCATGTTTGTAACGACAATATTTGCGGTGACAACGCCGCAATGATATTTGTGGTTAGAATGTTGTAGTGGAAATATTTCATGACAACATTGTTGTAGTGGTAATTGCAGCTACTTTTTTGAGTAACGATTGGACATTTATGGACAATACTAAGTGATTAAAATTGTGGCGTACATTTTCATCGCGATGGCAGCAACAACGTTGACAACATTTTAGCGATGTATTTGTAGCAGCAATTTTTACGACAATATTTGCGGTGACAACTGCGCAATGATATTGTGGTTAGATGTTGTATGCAATATTTTCGACGACAACATTGTTGTGTGGTAATTGCAGCTACTTGTTTGAGTAACGACTTGGACATTTATAGTGACAATACATAGGTGATAAAATGTGGCCGTGACATTTATCGCATGGCAGCAACACGTTACAACATTTGTAGCGATGATATTTGTGCACAATGTTTTACGCAATATTTGCGTAACAACTGCCGCAATGATATTTGTGGTTAAATGTTTGTATGACATATTTCAACGACAACATTGTTGTAGTGTATTGCAGCCACTTTTTTTTAGTAACGACTGGAAATTTTGGACATACATAGAGTGTTAAATTGTGGCCGTCACATTTTCATCGCTATGGCAGCAACAAGTTGACAACATTTGTAGCGATGATTTTGTAGCACTATTTGTAACGACAATATTTGCGTGACAACTGCCGCAATGATATTGTGGTTAGAAGTTTGTAGTGGAAATATTTCGACGACAACATTTGTTAGTGGTAATTGCGGTACTTTGTTTGAGTAACGACTTGACATTTTGTGACAATACTAGAGTGATTAAAATTTGGCGTACATTTTCTCGCGATGGCAGCAACAACGTTGACAACTTTTGTAGCGATGATATTTGTAGCAGCAATGTTTTTAACGACAATATTTGCGGTGACTACTGCCACAATCATATCTGTGGTTAGAATGTTTGAAGTGGCAATATTTTCGACGACAACATTTGTTGTAGTGGCAATTGCAGCCACTTTTTCTGAGTAACGACTTGGAAATTTATAGTGACAATACACAGAGAGATTAAAATTGTGGCCGTGAACTTTTCATCGCGATGGCAGCAACAACGTTGACAACATTTGTAGCGATGATATTTGTAGCAGCAATGTTTTTAACGACAATATTTGCGGTAACAACTGCCGCAATGATATTTGTGGTTACAATGTTTGTAGTGGAAATATTTTCGACGACAACATTTGTTGTAGTGGTAATTGCAGCTACTTTGTTTGAGTAACGACTTGGACATTTATAGTGACAATACATAGAGTGATAAAAATTGTGGCCGTGACATTTTTATCGCGATGGCAGCAACAACGTTGACAACATTTGTAGCGATGATATTTGTAGCAGCAATGTTTGTAACGGCAATATTTGCGGTAACAACTGCCGCAATGATATTTGTGGTTAGAATGTTTGTAGTGACATTATTTGCAACGACAACATTTGTTGTAGTGGTAGTTGCAGCCACTTTTTGAGTAACGACTAGGAATTATAGGACATTACATAGAGTGATTAAAATTGTGGCCGTCACATTTTCATCGCTATGGCAGCAACAACGTTGACAACATTTGTAGCGATGATATTTGTAGCAGCTATGTTTGTAACGACAATATTTGCGTGACAACTGCCGCAATGATATTTGTGGTTAGAATGTTGTAGTGGAAATATTTCGACGACAACATTTGTTGTAGTGGTAATTGCAGCTACTTTGTTTGAGTAACGACTTGGACATTTAAGTGACAATCATGGTATAAATTGGCACATTTTGTTTTGTGCAGCAATTTACACATTTCGTGAATGGCAAAATTTTTTAGAATTTTGGGAAATTTTTCGCAAATTTGTTGTTAGTGTATGCATATTTGTGAACATTGTTTGTGAATCAAGCTAATTGTGGTACATTCTTTGTGGCAACAAGTGAAAATGTGGCGTGAATTTTATGCAGCAAGTTTAACACAAATTTGAGGCATTATTTGTGAGAATGTTTTTAAGACAATATTTGCGGACAACCGAAATTTTGTGTGAAGTTGAGTACATTTTTGAACGACAGACATTTGTTAGTGATTGAGTTTGAGTGGACTAGAATTTAGGACAACAAGTTAAAATTGAGCTGAATTTTCATCGTAGCAAACGTTGACAACTGGCAAGATATTTGTTAGAATGTTTTGTGACAATATTGCGAAAAACCCCATATGATATTGTGTTAGATTTTGTATGCAATATTTTGACGACACTTTTATAGTGTAATTGGGTACTTTTGATCGACATAGATTTGACAAATTAGATGATAATTTTGCGTCAATTTTTCGCATGCGACAACGTGAAAAGAAAAAGAAAGTGCACATATTTGGTAAATTGATGATATTTTGTAAATGTTGTAGTGTATTCGAGACTTGTTTGAGTAAGACTATTTGTTTGAGTAGACTACATGAGTGAAAATGTGTAATTCCGTGGCATCACGTGACAACATTTGACAATTTGTAGCGATTGTTTACGCAATTTTAACGCAAATTTGGTAAATGGATGAATTTGTGAAATTTGTGTATATTGCAACACTTTGTTGTAGTGGTATTGCATTTTTGGACACTGGGAATTAATGGTACATTGATAAAAAGTGCCACTTTAGCGATGAAATTGACAAATTTTTACGAGATATTGGTAGACAATAACGAATATATGGTAAATGATGAATTTTGAAATTTGTAGTGAATTTCGAGACTTTTTATTTAAGCAGGACTATTTAGTAGACATGACATTTGTGTGAAATATTGAGGTAATTTCCGCTTTTCAACGCGATGCAACAGTTGACAATTTGTAGCATGATTTTGTAGCAATTGCTGAACACAATTTGGGTTAAATGGATGATATTTTGTTAATTTTAGTGATTTGAGAATTTGTGATTATTGAAGCACTTTTTGATAGACAAATTAAGGATTAATGGGTAATTTCCGTCACACCTTGCACAACAGTTGGCAAATTTGTAGCGATATTTTGTACACATATTTGGGGAAATGCGTGAATTGAAATGTTTGTGGTAAATGTTTAGAAAATTTTGAGGAAATTTGTATGTATTGAGAACATTGTTAAGGTACATACATTAAGTGAAAAATGTGAAAATTTGGGCGAACATTCTTGAGCATGAAAGTGACAATTTTACGATATATTTGTAGCGCAATGTTTTAACCAATATTGGAAAATCGATGATATTTACAATGTTTGTAGTGGAAATATTTTGACGACAATTTAGTGAATTGTATGTTGAGTAATTGGCATTTCTACATGTGTAAAGTGCTGACATTTTCATGATAGCACAATTACACATAGTAGCGATAAATTGTGCGCAATGTTTTACGACATATTGCGGACAACTGCAACATTTTGTGGGTATGGCAATATTTGGACAATTTTTGGAAACATGTGATAAATTGGACATTTGTGGCACAAGGTAAATGTGGTCGTGATTTCGCATGACAACGTGACAACTGAGCTAATTGTAGAATTTTACGCAATATTTCGGACAACTTGTGTTTGTATTAGATTTGTTGGAATATTTTTGAGACAATTTAGGTATTAATTTTTCTGAGAAAATATTCAGTGACAATACATAGAATTAAAAAATTTTGCACATTTTTATCGCGATATCCGTAAAAACCCTACAAATTGTGTTGAATTTGTAGGCAATATTTTTGAACACAAATTTTGGTGACAACTGCCGCAATGATTTGTGGTTAGAATTTATAGAAAAATTTACAGACAATTTTAGTGGTAAAATTTGCAGCTCTTGTTTGAGTAAGACTTGGACAATTATATGACAATACATGAGTGATTAAAATTGTGGCCGTGACATTTTTGATGGCAATCACGTACAACCATTTTTTGGTGAAATTTTGTAGACAATTTTTACAACAACATTTGTGTTGGTAATGCACATTTTGTTTAGAATGTTTTGGCAATTTTGAACAAATTTATAGTGTAAAATGGCTTATTTTATACGAGGGAAAAGTTGACAACATTTAGCGTAAAATTTGCAGCAATTTTAGGGGAAATATTTCGACAACTGTGTGATATTTGTGGCATGTTGTAAGACAATTTTGCGTACAATTGTGAATGATTTCGGATTTGTTTGTGTAGAAAGAATTTGTGACAATACGTTGAGTGGTAATGGGCCTACATTTTATGCGACTTGGCATCAACTCAAAAAATTTAGGATATAATTGGCGTGAATTTGTAACAATGGTACAACCTGACAAATTTGTGCAAAAATTTGATGAATATTTTAAACAATTTTTTAGGGACAATGCCGCATGAATTTGTTTAAATCGATTGAATTTTTGCAAAAAAATTTTAAATGTGGCCGTACATTTCATCGGATGGAGAAAACGGAACATTTATAGGATACATAGATGTAAAAAGTCAAATTTTGCGTGACAACGCCGCATGATATTGTGGTAGAATGTTGTAGGGCAATATTTTCGACAACCATTTATGGGTAATTGCAGCAATTTGTTTGAGTAAGAATGTTTATAGTGACATAATAGGGATAAAATGTCCGTATTTTTTAGCGATGGCAGCAACAACGTACAAATTTTAGCGATGAATTGAGCATTAATTTTGTAACGGAATATTTGCGTACCATGCCGAAAAGATTTGGTAGAATTTGTAGGAATTATTTGCAACGACATTTGTTGTAGTGTAGTTGCAGCCCTATTTTTGAGTAGACTGAAATTTTAGTCTTACATAGATGTTAAAATTGTGCCGACTTTGTC
>JBBMOL010000687.1:0-89270 GCA_037954665.1 Laguncularia racemosa
GAAGTGAGATTGATTCACTGTTCGGCGACGCGATTAGGCTACCCCACCCTACTTCGATATGGCCCTGAGATCCATTTCTTCAAGAGAATGCGGGAGGCCATAGAGCTGGGGGAACGCAATTGAGAACCAACCTACTTGCATTACATAACATCATAATAGGGCTTACACTTGATGACGATATAAGGTTTGTTGTTTGTTTTGGAGTTCAGAATCTATTTCCCTGTAATGTTTTCATAGTTCTGTTTGTAATTAAGGCAATTTTCTTATTTTAATAAGATGTGTTATCACCGCAGTCGACCGCTGACTCCGAAAAGAAATTCGAGTGTACAAACATTAGACCCAAATTTGTTACTGACCATTGGTTTACCTTGTACAACCCAGAGGACAAGCCTTCATCCAGCAAAAGATAGGCCCATCCTTTCACTAAACAAAGATAGACTTGAATTTGCCTTTGTATGGACTATGCTCCACCTATGAAAAATAGAGCCCGCGGCTTTTCTTCATATGGGGCACGCGAGATTAACTCCCACTCAATACCCAAAGCCAGGGTTACGAATTAGAAGCCTCATCAACGGGAAAGCCCTGAGTCGTCCACACAACAGAAGACCAAGAGAGCTAGTAAATAGATTATCATCGTAATCTTTATTTGTTTAATGTAGAAACCTTCCAAAAAATAATTCAATATTAATAAAAGTAAAGTTTCAATATTACATCCATCAATCAATTGTTAACGCCTTTTATTAATTAGATCCGTGTGACACATGCACTGCATTTGCATACCATCATCCTAAAAAAAAGAAAAATGCTCGCCCATTATCAAAATAGCTCCCAAGCAACCGAACCCTTCAGACCCTAATACATACCCGCTGAAAGAAAAAAATGGGTAAACGCCAACAATGTCATCAACACTAGCGTGACTACGTCCCCTACGGCTAGGGTAAAAAGCACAGGCAAAAAGTGTTAAAGGCAGAATGAAGGAAAAGCCAAGCAACACCGTGGATTGTGTATTCCACCTCTCCACAATCTTTCCCGAAAGGCCAACATCATTTAAGAGCTTCGATAACGGAAGAGGACGATAGCAAAGGGAAATCAACCCCCCCCCCCCCCCCCCCCCCACGTCTAACCAGCATCCGGCTCAAACAATAGGTTTTGTTATCCATCAGTAGCGCAGGTTAGCTCAAAAAGTTAAAGAGAATAGTTATTGAACAAATTTTGGGAGACTCTTTATCATTTCAATCACAGTCTGTTTTTTCTTCTTAATATATATGCTTTCATTTTACTTTACCAGATCTCCTACCATCAAACATCAGGGATATTTCGCGCAGGTAGAAAGTAAAAACGCTGATATTGTTTCCAACGCTGCTGGGTCAATTTTTGAGAAGCGTTATCTTATACTATACGAAATAAAACAAGAAAATTGGCTAAAACATGAACAAGCGGAATCTCGATCGACGAGCCAATGGAGACATTAAATCTAGGAAGCATGGAAAACCTTATGAACCTCAAAATCTGAGACCAATTTGATTGCCGAGCAAAACATGAGATAGACCGAGTTATTAACGGCATTATACAGATAGTGTTTGCCTGTCGTAAGGTGACAAATGCCAGGTCTAGACCAGTTTTAATATATTCACAGGTATAGCAGACAGGCTTCCCATAAGGGAAGATGTCAAAACCAAAAATAAAAAAAACTGAGAAGATTTAGGCCAGACACTTACTGAAAAATTAAAGAAAGAAGTCAAGAAACGGCTAGAAGTAGGTCATTTAAGTATTCCGACTACCCAAGAATGGGGTAGAAAATATAGTCCCCGTCAATGAAAAGAGAACGGAAAAGGTACGCGATGCGTAGACTTTCGGGACTTAAAACCAAGCCAACGCCAAAGGATACTTCCCCCTACCTCATATATGACGTTCATAGTAGACAACACTTGCGGTAAACCATCTCTTCTCATTCATGGACGTGTTTCTCGGGATATAATCAATAAAAATGGCTGAGGAAGATAAAAACAAAACGATATTTCATTAACAACATAGGTGACTTTCTGTTACAAAGCTGCCCTTCGTTTTAAAAAACGCTGGGCAACGTATCAGAGACCATGGTCGACATACTTCACGATAAGATGCATCGAGATGTGTTGAAGTATATGTCGACGACATGATAGCCAAATCCAAAGAAGGATAAAGCCATATAGATATCCTGAGGAAATTATTTAAAAACGACTGAGAAAATTTCTACTTAAGTTAAAACCCAGAAAAAATGTACTTTTGGGTCAACAACGGGACATTGTTAGGGTTTGTCATAATTCAGAGAAGGCATTAAAAATCGACCCTGACAAGGTAAAGACTATACTAGAATTACCTTTTCCCCCGCTCCGTAAAGAAGAAGAAGCATATTGGGGAGAAAGAAAATACATAGCTCGATTGTATCCAACATCTCACCGACAAATGCCGTCCGTTATTCCGTTTGTTGAAGAAGAACGCCGCAATAAGAATGGGATAACTAATGTGAAGAGGCATTCGGACAATCAAAGACTAACCTTATACGAACATCCAGTCTTGAGATAGTCCCGAAACAAGGAAAGCCCTATTTTTATACCTCATACTAATACTCCTTGAATCCATGTATGTGTGCTGGTGCAGAAAGATGAGAAGGAAGAGAGCGTTCCATATACTATCTGAGCAAGATTCACAACTGGGAACGAAGAGGTACTTCAGGTGGAAGAAGACCGTGTTGTGCTTTATTTGGGTTATGCACAGCTAATGCAGTATATCCCTTTATACCAATAGAGCAACAGACAAGACTAGATCCCTTGAAATACTTGGCATAGAAAACCAGCCTTGAAAGGGAGAATCTCCTAAGTGCCAAATTCTCCTATCCGAGTTCGCCATCATCATAACGTAAATAAGAACTCGATGAAAAGCGCAAGCCTTAGCCGACTATATACGGAACAACCCGGTGAGACAGATATCCAAGAACTATAGCCCAATTTCCAGATGAGAATATATTGACAGTGGAAAATTTTTTATGCAAGTAGAAGACTTTGGGATAGAGCAGAACCTGAAATGGAAATTGTTTTTCGATGGAGCCCCGCCAACGTATTCGTTTGTGGTGTAGGGCGTTATTGATATCCCCGACGGCACTCAATTTCCCTTCAGCGACGAGACTTAACATTCCCCCTATAGCAATAATATCGCAGAAATAAGAAGCATGTATTCTTGGCCTCAAATGGCCTGCCAAATGAGAATCCGCGAATTAGAGGTATTGTGGATTCGTCGCTCATCATACTACAGACAAGAGGGGAATATAATACTAAAGACCCCAAACTGGTAACCAATAACCATCAACACTAGACAGAGCAAATTGAGGAATTCAAGGCAAACACTTTCACATACATCCCGAGAACCAGAATCATTTCGCAGAACACTAACCACACTAGCATCTATGACCAGATACCAGGAGGAAGCCCGAAGCTTCAACTGATGAAAATAGACATCGAAAATTCGGCCCCCTACTGTTTAACAATGGAAAAGAAACAAGATAACAAACCCTGGTTATCAGATATCAAGACCCTTTCTTTCCAAGAAGGTAAATACCCCGAAATGGCTAGCAAGAAATGACCAAAGAACACTCAAAGATTAGCAAGCCATTTCCTATTAAGTGAGTCCATACTAACAAGATATCATCTGATACCACCCTGTTGAGATGTTTTGACAAGGATGAAAGCAGCGAACTGATGAAGGAAGTACATGAAGGAGTATGTGGACCTCATATGAATGGCCTACATGTTTGGCCCGAAAAATCTGATGTTAGGAATATTATTGGTTTGACCATGGAATCAGATTGCATAAATATAGTCAAAGCAATTTTAATTTTTTTTGGGAGTTTTTCCCCCCCCCCACATTCCCTGTGTCAAGTCTATGCAAACAGATAAACTGCTCCGCCCAAACGAGCTACACTTGTTACCGCACCATGGCCATTCTCCAAGTGGGGATCTACATAATTTTCCCTATCACTCCGACAAGCATTCCAAAGGTCCCATAGATTTATACTGGTAGCAATTGAGTACTTCACCAAGTGGGGTAGAAGCTTCATCATACCACCAATGTCACAACAGGGGTTAAATATCGCGCTTCTTAAAAAGGGACATAATAGCCCCCGATATGGAGTTCCGATCCATCATCCTGACAACGGTAACAAATCCAACAACAAATCGATGACAGGTTTATGTCAACAATTCCACATAAACCACCGAAAATTAACTCCCTACTGACCTCAAATGTTGTCAACGTGCAGTAGAAGCAGCAAACAAAAAATATAAAAGATCATCGAGAAAAATGATAACACTTACAAAGATTTGGCACGAAATGTTGCCCGTTGCTCTCATGGCTTATAGGCTTCCAATAAGAACATCCACAGGAGCCAGCCTTACTCAATGGTATATGGTACAGAAGCAGTGCTCCCCGGAGCAGTTGAAGTTGAGATACCAACTACAGAATCCTGGCAGAAACTCTAGTTAACTGAATCATACTGGGTAAAGAAGAGGCTTGACCACTAAATCTGATTGATGAAAGAAAGACTTACCGCAATATGTCATGGCCAGTGCTACCAACAAAGAATGGCCCGAGCATTTTAACAGAAGAAGAAACCTCGATCACTTTAAAGAGGGGATTGGTGAATAAGGAAGGTTCTCCCGAACGCGCAAGACTCTAGAGAAAATTCACCCCAAACTACGAAGGCCCTTTGTTGGTGAAAAAGGTACTGTCAGGAGGTGCTTTTTTTTTTTTGAAATTAACACAGATGAGGTCCAGAATTGAGAGACCCCATTAACACAGATGATGTAAAGATGTACTATTCTGGCAAAAGGAATTGAATTTTTTTCCAATGTTTATGAAAGCCAATTTCGATAAAATTACGTTGATTCGAGTTTTTAATATTTTACAAGCAAAGTAAATATCCCTGAATGGTCCCTATAATCCAAATCATTCGCGTCATAACAAATATTCTTAACACATTACCTCACCATGTTCCACCAATGAAAGATAAACACTAAAATGATAATGAATCTTAATATGGTTTTTGTGATATAATCCTATCTATTTTTGACATTAAAAAAGAGCGCGAAATAGGATATCCATTATTACCTTGCAAAAGAGCGTTGTGTATAAAGAAATTGTAGCACATCAAAATTTCGACACGCCTGTGTGCAAGAAAAGAAGAAATGAAGCAAAGCAAACCAGCCAATGTTCGGTTGTTTGGTTGCTATCCACGATAAAACTGGCAAGCACATTAAAAATAAATAACTAATACTGTCATGAAAGGCATCACATCATTTAACGTCGGTCCTTATAAAGCCTGTTCCAAAAGTAACAAGGGGAAAAAGAGACAGCTCGTATTGGGGCTACTTGTCTGAACATTGGCCCTTTAATAGGGTGGTCCATCCCAAAAAGGAGCACTTCCCTAGATACCTCAAGTTAGCCCCACTATGGGGCCTCTTTTGTAGCCATCATTTTCATCATAGGGTAGTCAGCCCAAAAAGGGCACTTCCCTAGCTCTCTTCCAAGGTCGGACTATAAACTACGCCTTCCTAGATATCATTTTTATATAGGTTTAGTCAGCCCCATAGTGGGCAGTTTCCCTGAAAACTTCGTCCACATGTTCAGCCCAGAGGGGGCACTTTTTGAGGCACATTCAATCCTAGGTTTAGTTTAGCCTAGGGAGAGCACTTCCTAAAACTTTGTTCTCATGTCATCCCAAAGGGGTAACTTTTTGAGGCAAATTCAATTCCAGTTAGTCACCCATTGGGGCACATTCCTAAACTGTCCCCTCATGGTCAAGCCCATAAGGGGCACTTTTGATGCAAATTCAATCCAGGTTAGTCAGAGCCCAAAGGGGGCACTTTCCTAAACTTTGTTCTCAATGGACAGTCATAGGGGGCACATTATGAGACAATTCAATCCAGGTTAGTCAGCCCATAGGGGGCCAGTTTCCTAAAACTTTGTCCTCATTGTCAGCCCGAGAGGGTCCACTAATTTGAGCAAATTCAATCCTAGGTTTCAGCCCATAGGGGGCACTTTCCTAAACCATTGTCCTCATGGTCAGCCCATAGTGGGTGACTATTTGAGGCAAATTTCAATTCAAAGGTTAGTCCGAGAGCCCATAGGGGGTACTTTCCTAAAAATCTGTTCTCATGTTAGCTCATAGGTGGCACTTTTTGTGCAAACCCATCAAAGGAAAGTCAGTCCAAAAGGGGGCACTTTCCTAAAAAAAATCTTTGTCCTACATGTCAGCCCCATAGGGGGGCACTTTATGAGCATTCAATTCCGAGGTTATTCAGCCCATGAGGGGCACTTTCCTAAAACTCTCCCGATTTAGTCACCTCTCGGCACGTTTTTCGGAATTTCTCCCAAACAGTTGCAAGTCCTAACAAGACTCTTCTGTAGAAAGGTAGCCACTCATAAGGGAGGGCGCTTCCTGAGTAAAATTAATCCTTTCCAAGTATGTGCAAGACTGATAAGACGCTTCCTATCATCATTTCACATACATCCTTAACACAATGATGGAGACATTTCCCGCATCGCCAAAGTCCGCCCATAAAGCACTTTTTGGGAAGGAACATTACTGAATTGTTAGGAACATCATCAATCGTAATTATTAGCCATATGGAGCATTTTCCTACCAAAACCTAAATTCAATAGGCCCAAAATGTGAGTTCCTTATTTTTATCTTTGTAGTTTAAGATTTTTCAAACTTTACCATAAAGAGGGCCGTTGTAAACACCCCATTTATTTTGCCCTAGTAAACAATAAAAATCAATTATCAATTTTTTCCAATTTTTCCTAATATAGCATAAAAAATAAAATATCTAAAAAAATAAAAATAAATCGAAAACACATCAAATTTGAAAAATGATTTTAGAATTAGCAATAATAAATAATAACAATTTTAACAAAATTGGGATTTACAAAAAATACAAAAAAAATAGAAAAAACGCATTGCATAAATGCAAATTGCGAAAATTAGAAAAATCAAGAAGTAGTCTAGCTCACTGGTCCATCCAATGGGCTAATGCCCGCGGTGCGGGTGCGAGGTCGCAGGTTCGAAAATACGCGGGGAAGCATTTCCGCGTTTAGCGAATTTTTCATTACCCAGTACACGTAGCATCCATCAGATTGGCTGGAGGAAGCACAATACGCGCAGCCGTGCACGTGATCGTCCTCCTACCTCGAGCCTTGCTGAGAAGATTCGCCTCGGATGGGAAAAATTCGTATTTCTTGCCGTTTTTCGTTTCGATTTTTTTGCACAAATCCAACAAATCTTTTTTCAACATATAAAATATAAACATTTTCTAATTTGAATCAAATCGCAACAAATCAAAGGATTTACATAAATCGGAAAAGGGGTTTTTTTAAATCAAATCCGATTTGCTTCAATAAGAGGAAACCCGAGCTTATCCAGTTTGGGTTTTCCCTTGGGGCGCCTATAAATAGGGGGAGGAAGGGAAAAAGCAAATCAGGGATCAAAAGTGAGAAAAAGAGAGAAATTGAAGCTTTGCCGGATTTTTTCCCAAAAGCCACGCCCGGGTAAAATCAAGCCCCGGGAATTTAAAACCCACCAGGAGGTTTTTTTGGGAAAGAAATCCATCGCCCACGGTTGTTTTTCCCCACCCTCGAAAACCCTAGGAAATGAAAACCTCAAACCTCCTCAAAGGCCCCCGGAAGGGCCGTCAACAAACCCACCCCCAACAAACCGAAACTGATCGACCCACCCGCGCACTGACCTAGATCCGGGAAAAGCCCGGTTTTTTTTGTTTTTTTGGGGTTTTTGGGGGATTTTATTTAGTTATTTTATTTTTTTTTTTCGAATTTAGTTTTTTATCTATTTTTTTTTAAATTCAAAAATAGAAAAATATTGGGAAATTTAGATTATTTTTTTTTGGGTTTTTAAATTTGGGGTAATAATAAAAAATAATAAAAAAAAATAATAAAAATAAAATAATAATAAAATAATAATAATAAAAATAAATTAAAAAAAAAAAATAAAAAAAAAAAAAATGATAAAAAATAAAATTAGAAAAAATGATAAAATTTAGTTTTTTTTATTTTTTGGGTAGATAAAAATATAGGAGAAACTTTTTCAATAGAAATTAATAAAAGTTAAAAAAAATAATAAAAATTTATAATAACAGAGGTGATTTTGAAAAATAGGGAAATAAAATCTTTTAAAATCCCTTAGAAAAATCTTTTTCTTAAATAAACCCCAAAATTTTGGTTTTTTCCTTAAAAATTATTTTTTTTTTTAAAAATCAAATAAATCAAGCTTAGGCTTAAAATTTTTTTTGAAAAAATATTTTAAAAAGATAAGAACGTAAGCCAAAAAAGTAATTTCATAATTAAAAAAACACAAACACTTTTAAAATTTTTCAAGGGAAAAGTGAAAATACGGCCCATTTGATCTTGAATAGCCCAAATAAATTTGGCACCCCCTTTGGGGCAACTCTAAAAAAAATAAAAAAACATTTTTTAGAAAAAACTTCCCCAAAAAAAACAATAAAAGAAAAACAAAAATAAAATAAAAAACATTTTGGATAAGGTTTAGATTTTTGGAAAATAGGGTGGGGAAACCCCAAAGGGTTTTTAAAAGGTTAAACCTCCAAATCCAAGGGAAATCTGGTTTTCCATTTTTTCCCCTTTCACAAAAAACGAAAAAAAAGGAAATTTTTGTTTACTAGTTGGGCTAAATTTTGGATTAATCACCAAATTTGTTTCCCAAAAATTTAATCTTTCCCAACCACATTGGGTGGCGACCCAAAACCCAAAAAGAAATTCCTAAAAACCCAAATCGAGGGCTAAAAAAAAAAATTTTGGTTAGCAAAAGGGTTTTAGTATAGATCGTATTAAAGGGAAAGGAAAATCAAAAATTGGACTCGATACTATGTTTTGTTGCGTTTAAAACCACACTTTTTATATTCATGGGGTTATGAAACCTACAAAAACCATCCAATCCCAGTCTATCATTAAAATTTTAAATCTTCTTTATTATCTTCAAGTATAGGCCCCGAAGGTTTGTTAAAGTTTATTAGCATGTCAACGGTTGTTCTAGGGTTTATCATCTTTGGGGTAGATTAACCCTCCTCTATATCCCAATATTAACAAATTTGGGTTGTACATCCCGCTCAAGCCAATATGGTGTTTTGCATTGGGTTTAACAATATCAAAAAAAATCCCCGGGCCCAAACTTTTAATGACACAATGCCATCCGCTTTAAAAGGATCTTTAACAGAAAAAACATGATGAACTTGCAAGGCCACAACAAAGGGATCATTTAAATAACAAGTTTATGAAGTTAACTTATGTAGCCAAAATCATCTACTTTACTTCAAACCAATCCATCAAGAGGGGACAAAGTTAAATTGACCCTAAAAATCTACTTTAAGGATCTCTTGTATAGCTCCATAATAAAAAACATCTCCTTTAGTGGATTTTGATCCTTAGAAATGCAAAACTACATCCATGATGTTAAGGTAATCCACTATTTTGAGTTTTACATCTTTGCATCACATTATTTTGTGTGGAATTTATACCCATTGGTGAAGTATTTTTAATCTTTTTGCCACAGTGTTAGGACCTTTTTGATAACCACATTATGTGATGGGACATGTTCCGTTCAATTTTACCTTGAAACTTAGAAATCTCTACAAAGATCCCTTACTCTTTCCCACTACCCTTTTATGTTACTTTCCAACAACTATAAGTGTTCCTGCATTGGGAAAAAAAACCCATTTGTTTTTTCTTTAATATGTTAATTATAAAGCAGTGACTAATAAGTTTTTTGGGAAAAGGTATTTCACCTAATTTACATTTAAAACATGGTCCTCTCCACAATTAAACAAGATATATGGATGTGCTTGAGCACAAAAAAATCAAATCTAAAGAAATGGTACTCCCCCTTTCTTTTTCTCTTACCTCCAATAGGATGACCTTTCTTTGGGAAAAATGTAGATGACTCATTTATTTAACCCATTTCATCCCAATACATTGATTTTCCTTTTAAATCTTGTTTTCACATCATCATGCATATATCTTAAGAAAAATGTTGAGCATCATAAGCCAAATACCCTTCAACTATAGATCCTTCTGAATGACTCTATTACAAACAAACCCTTTCAAATCACATAAATACCACTAAATGAAGTACATCCAATGACAATGCACTAGTTAAACCAAGCCAAATCTCATAAACTAAATGGATAGGTAAATGTACCATTATGTCGAAAAAACTTGGTGGAAAAATCCTTTCTAAATGGGACAAAATTTCATTAATTTCATTTTGCAAATAATTGAGATCTTCTGGCTTTAATACTTTCCTACATAACCCTCTAAAAAAGGCACCTAATTGATCAAGGGGATTGCCACATGCTTTGGTAGAGTTTTTTTAATTGCAACTTGAAGTAAGTAATGCATCATAATATGAGTATCATGAGTTTTTTAACCTAAATCTTCCTCTTTGAAAGCTAGACACATTGACTAATATTTGATGCACAACCTTGAGGTAGTTTTGCATTTTTTATAATAGTGCAAAAACATTTTTCTCCTCATGGGTCATAGAGTAACATGCTTTAGCATAAAATATATGATGAAAATCACTAGAAGAGATAGGATGGAGTTTCTTATGCCCATATCTTGCAAGTCAAATCAAGCATTGACATGATCCTTTGATTTTTTAAGTTTGTCTAATAGTGTCCTAAGTAAGCTATCAAATATATATATATTGTTTTCCATATGCATCAAATCTAAGTTATGGCAGCATATTTTATACTTCTAATATGGAAACTAAAAGAAAATAGATCTTTTTCTCCATGGGCCATTTGATTTGTTGTTCTTTTGCTTTTTTCCAAAGGCATTCTTAAAATCAGATGTAAAAACCAACACTTCAATGCTTAGCAATGGAGTTGGTGCATTTCTCATCTCTAAATCACCATTGAATGATTTTTGTCAATCTCCATGGGTAATTAATATTTAAGAATCTATGATGATCCATCTATGTAGTTTTTTTTTTACTATGTTTCAACTGTTGAGATGCAGCTTGATAGGAATCAAACCCCTTGACCTAACATTATGAAGCCTTCTTGAACAAAGGGAACCAAGACATTCACATAATGTCTTTATTTATTTTATGTAATTGTTTTGTGTTTTTTTATTAGGTACATTTTGTTTGGTATTATAGGATGGAGAACCGACACACTAATACTTGTGTGTATGAGCTATGCTTGGACCTACAAAAGACAAGAGAAATTGGCCGTACTTCACTTCATTTCATGTGGATAAACTGGCTGCCAAATGCTCCCATTGGACCAGTTCAAGCATCATTTTACATTATTGAATTTTCCTTATTTAGAATAAGTATGAATACTTGTTATTTAAGGTTTTGGAGGAGACTTTTTGCAGATCATAATTTGTTTCATTTCACATGGAGAGGGCTACCTCTTTTCACAAAAACACACTCTTATCAATTTCTATTGAGATTGTGGTGAGTGGGACTTCAATTGTTGTAAGTAATATCAACAATTGCAAATTGTTTCCAATTATTACTAGTGTGTAATATCTGGTACGTAATTGGATTTATCTTTTCCTCTTTTCATTTAACGCAAATTAGGGTTCTTTACTAGTTAGGGTTCATGCAATTGGTTAGAAATTGGAATCAATTGTTCTTCCTTCTTTGATTTGTATTGAATTATCTTTGGAGCACATCATAATTTCGTATCAGAGCAAAGGTTTGTGGAAGGGAATTCGTGAATAAAAAAATGGGGATTTAGGGTTCTTGTTCTTCCATTTCGTAATTGAAGTTGTGTGAAGTGTAATTGTGTGAGTGTGTTGTGTTACTCCTTGTTGAATTCGGAATTTGGGAAAAGTGTGTAGTTCAAATTTTTCCTTGTGCTAGTCATCTTGCCATGAGGTCACCACTTAGAAGAATAGGGAACTCTTTTCAAATTGAATTCCATAATTACCTTGCGGAGTAATTGTGCATTTATTTCCTTGAATGCACTTTGACTAAAGCTTGGAATCAATTTTTTTTTTTTTGGTGCCGTGATTGTGGAAGTGTTGGAGAAAGGGTTTTGTGTGTGTGTGTTTAGAATCGTGTAGGTGTTGTGTTGTTGTTGGTGAATACCGTGAAAGTGTGTTAATGTTGTCGTGTACTATCTTAATCCATTGCGGATTGAAGTGGGAAAGTGACATCTAGGGTTGCCATGAGTTCTAAGCTTGGAAGGTAAAAAAAAAAAAAATTACTACAATTAATTCCATCATTGTGTAATTGAGTAGTAATTGCACATTGAATTACTTTGATTGCATTATTGGATAGAGTTATTGTGGAATTGAAGCCGTAGAGAGTGTGTGTTGCCGTGAAGTGTGTGTTATGGTTTGGAGTGTTTGTTGTGGTTTGAGGGTTTGTGTATGGTGAAGTGTGTGTGTTGTGCCGAGGGTGCGAGTGTGACCGTGAAGGTTGTGTTGAAGTGTTCTTGTGCGTTGTCATAAAGAATATTTGGTTGGAGGAATTGTTGTTGTGAAGCTGTGATTGTATAATAAGAGAGAGAGAGAGAGAGAAAAAAGGAATTTTCAAAAGCTTAATTCAACAACCATGTCGAATGATAATGTGAATGGGGGAATTGGCAATAAGGCCAATAGTTAGGTTGGAGGAGGTTAAGGTCGTCGTGCTACAGGTGGGAGAAACACTAGAGGAACAATTGTAGGATATCACCACTATTGTTGCTACATTAGCAATATGGGTAGATCAAATGATAATGCCACAACCACTAGTGGCAAATCTATAGGTACCCCACCTTAAGTTGTCCATCAACATGCTCATAGGGAAGGAGCTGTTAGAGGAAATAGGGTAGGAGGATGGAAGGGGATTATCTTGCTTTTAGGGAGGAAATGGATGTTTAATATTGAAAATGAACCTTACCCAAACCGTGAGTTCAGACCACCTTAGGGTTTAGAGTATGTAAAATTGCAGATGCCTTCATTTGCTGGAAAGGGTTCTATAGAAGACTATTTGGATTGGAAGGATAAGGTCGAGGGCCTATTTGAGTGTTATGAGATTAATGATCACACTTGTGTTCATCTTATAGCTATAGTTTATTGGTTATGTTGCCTTATGGTGGAAGAATCTTATAACTAGTAGGCGAAGAGATGGTGAGGCCGAGATATATACTTGGCAGGTAATGAAATGGGTTATGAGGAGGAGGTTTATACTAGAGCACTATAGGTAGGAGTTGTTTATGCGTCTCCAAACATTAAGGTAGGGAGGCAAAAACTGTTGACGAGTTTGTACAAGAGTTTGAGACACTAATGATTAGATGAGGGTTGGTTGAACCTCCTAAACATACCCTAGCATGATTTGTGTCAGGGTTAAAGTATGAAATTGCTTGCATTGTGGGGCTCTAGAGGTATGACACCCTTGATGAGGCCATCCAGTTAGCTCTGAAAGTGGAAAGACAGGCGATCTAACTCGTTTAGAGCAGCAAGCATCAAATATGGAACTTCTACAAAACCTCATGGGTCAGATAGTTAACAGATGGAACAAAAGGGAATTGATAAGACTATGGACACCAACATAGCTATTACTGATAGGGAAAGGGAAAAACTTTGGAAAGGGAAAAGAGGTTATTGGGGCTGATATTCGATAAACAGTGCTAGAGTCAACAAGTGGGAAGATTTTTCAAATAAAATGCTTCAAATGCATAGGCTTTGGACACATGGCAGCTTAGCGTCCCCAAAAAAAGGGTGATGATTGCTATGGAAGTGAAAAATATGGAGGGAAAGGATGAAATACTTGAGCTTAATGATTGTTAATAGTACTACAAGAGTATTATGATGATCCTGATGTTGAGGCATGTGAATACAAGAGAAATGATAAATATCTGTTCATTAACGTATTGCATAGGGTAATGATTACATTTCCAAATGTTGGGGACATAAAGAGGGAAAACCTATTCCATACTCCCTGTCGGGTTCTAGGTAATTTGTGTGTTCTTTTATTGATGGTGGTAGTTGCACAAATGTCATAGCTGCTGCAATAGTAAATAGATTGTAACTAGTCACTAGTCCACATCCTCATCCTTATAAATTGCATTGGTTGAGTGTTACAAGATAGTCTATATGTCACTCAGAGGGCTAAGGTTCCAATCAGCATAAGGAAAAATACCATGATGAAATTTTTTATGATGTTCTCCTATGTGTGCATTTCATATACTACTGGGTGGACCTTGGTTGTTTGATAGGAGAGTGCTGCATAATGGGTTTAGAAACACCTATGTGTTTCAGAAGGATGGTGAACGAGTTATCTTGACTCCTATGTCACCAACTAAGGTACATGAGTTCCAAGAATAGATCAACAAAACTACTGGGCAATCAAGACTTTAGGGCGACAAGCACATGTAAACTAAGGTTTTCAGTCCAGGAAAAGACCCATTAGATTTGAGAGCAAATGTTCCATAGGCCCAAGGAGATGATGGGAATCAAAACTCTTGACCTAGCATTATGAAGCCTTCTTGAACAAAGGGAATCGAGACATTCACATAATGTCTTTATTTATTTTATGTAATTTTTTGCATTTTTTTATTAGGTACATTTTGTCGGTATTATAGAATGGCGAACCAACACGCTAATGCTTGTGTGTATGAGCTATGCTTGGACCTACAAAAGACAAGAGAAACCGGCCATACTTCACTTCATTTCACGTAGATGAACCGGCTGCCAAATGTTCCCATAGGATTGATTCAAGCATCATTTTACATTGTTGAATTTTTCTTATTTAGAATAGGTATAAATACTTGTTATTTAGGGTTTTGGAGGAGACTTTTTCAGATCATAATTTGTTGCATTTCATGTGGAGAGGGCTGCATCTTTTCACAAAAACACACTCTTATCAATTTCCATTGAGATTGTGGTGAGTGGGACTTCAATTTTTGTGAGTAATATCAACAATTGCAAGTTGTTTCCAATTATTACTAGTGTATAATATCTGGTACGTAATTAAATTTATCTTTTCCTCTTTTTATTTCATGCAAATTAGGGTTCTTTTCTAACTAGGGTTCACACAATTGGTTAGAAATTGGAATCAATTGTTCTTCCTTCTTTGATTTGTATTGAATTACCTTTAGAGTACATAAGTGAATTTCTTGTTAATTAAGTAATTCTTGTCACAAACTAAATACTCTAGTAGAAATTATGGGCTAATGCATGGTCACTTGTCATGACCCACAATTTCAACCACATGAACATGAGTGAGTTCTAGCATTTTTAACCAAAACCACATTGTCATATAATGATTTCAAAATTACCCAAGTTCATCCAAATGAAAATCTAAATCTGGTCAAGGCATTCACATATTCTCATTTACTAAAACTAAGGGTTAGTCACAAGTTAATAAATTTCATGAACAAACTTTACCAAAAATTCAAATACTCTATAGCAACGTACAAGTAACATGCTTTAATAAACACATTAACTCATAACAATAAAAATAGCACAAACATACATAATGAACAAAAGATATATCAAAGCAAGCATAATAAAAGGATTAGAGTATACCCGGTTCCAATCCAACAATGAGAGCAAAACCCAATGTTTTAAATGTTCCAAGCACCTCTAAAATACCTTATAATATTTTAATCTAAGAACTAGTAAATAAATAAATAAAGTAAAAAAGAAAAAAAAAGGAGAAAAAATCGGAAGAACCAAAGGTCTCTATTCGTTCCTACGAGAAAATGAAAATAACCAAGGCCTCCCTCTCTCTTCTAGGGCCTGCGCAATATGGAAAAGTGAGGAGAGCCTCCGGCCTGCTTCCAGGGCGTTGATTCTCTATGGACTCAGGCCATCAGGATGGGTCTACGTGTTGCCAATTGAGAACCAAAAAGGATCGTACGTTGCTCCTTAAATCTTGCTCGGGACGTGATGTTGAATGGAGGGAACGTCGACTTGAAAAATAGGAATAATGGATGGAGGAGTTCCCACAGCAAGCTAAAGAAAAATTTCAAATGATATACCCCTGGCAATTTGCAACGTCCAGACTGCTTCAACGGAAAAATAATATAATGGTCATTTGATCTTGAAAATAACGCGGACCATGATCTTGTTTCGTGCTTCGTTTTACTTGTACAAATAATATGTATACTTTTTGACTCCTTGCATTTTTTCCTGTTACACATTAAAGTAGCGTTTATTTTAAGTTCCATTTTTTTTTTTTTTCACTAACTTATTTTATTGAGCCATCAGGTGTGTAATTTATTAATTTTATATCAACAAATCAATAAGAACACTAAATTACACTTAAAATGTAAGATTTAATATAGCTTACACACTTATCACTTATAGCTAACATAAGCTCTTACTTGTCCTCAAGCAAGCCACTAGTTACTTTCAAAAAACCATATTTTAATGAGCACCTAACATAAGCTCTACCTTGTCCTCAAACAAGCCACTAGTTACTTTTGAAAAACCATATTTTAATGAGGACATACTCCTACATTTAGATTTAGCATCTACTCCAACTTACATCCAAATTATGAAGCTCAATCTTTATTAGTTGCATTTTTTGAAATGAAGCACAAGCAATTTTTTCTTGCACCACTTATTGAGTTCGTTGATCAAATATCTTAAAGGCACATTCAAGAGAATTAAATTACAAATCAATAGCTTATAAAGTTGTATCCCTTTATTTAAATCAAGATTTGTTAATTTGAAATTGAATATAATGTCACAAGCTAGAAAGAGGTTTCCAAACTTTGCGCACTGGATAAGTATTTATATAGTCCTAATCTATATCATGAGCATAATACAGGTTGGTAATGATAACAAAGTCAAGACGTCCTCTACTTGTTATCCTAAGGGTCCCTAATTTTTCAACTTTTTTTCTTTTGTTTTTGCTTCAACATTCATGCATCCCTCTACTTTTTATTTGATTTACATATAGGGAGCTTTTTATTCATCACATTTTTCACAGGATCGTTATTAGGGGCTTATATTATCATCTATGAATCATTCACAAAAGATGTACCTCACACTTATTAGACACCCCAAGTTTTCACATAATCACATTCACTCTCTTTTTGTTGTGTTTTTGGATTTTTAGATGAGATTGCACCCAACACAATACTTTTCCACTTTTTCTTTCTTTTTCTCTACTCAAGAAATTTTTCAAGGGTAACTAAACTTTGTGACCTTTACATGCCTATATTTTCAACTAACTTTGATATATAAGAGTTAGCTTAAAAATGCAAAAACCTAGTTCCTAACTAATGGCGTTGCCTCACCTATAAATCACTAAATCTAAACATAAATAAAGAGTAACTAAACAAAACAAGCATTTATCATTGAATTCTCAAGTGGTGTAAAAAGTTCATTCATAACCATCTCATCTCATGTAAAGGTAGGAAAGATTTGTTTCAAAACCGCTTCTTTTTGTCAAATGCAACTAATTTTAAAAAATTTTGGGTGTTTGAAAGAGCATATTCTAAAAATTATGCATGGGTTAAACACAAAATTCTAGACATGCAGATTGATCAAATCTATGATTTGATTGGTAAGCAAAAGCATTCTTAAGATGCACAAAAAATTAGCTCAATTCAATAATCAACAATAGCACCCCAAGAACATCACTAATCATTACTTCATCAGCTAACTCCTCCCTACTTCTTCTCAACACAACAATCTACCCCTAACTTTCAAGGATAGCAAGTTTAAATTGTAGGTCAAAACAAAATAAGTAAGAAGAAGGAAGGATAGAACAAAACCTTAGTAATCATTTCAGAGGAAACATTCCCCTTCATCAACCTATATGAATCTAAGTTATGTATAGCTCTAACTTTTAATTCTTGTAAATTCCTACGCCAAGCAATTATTTATTCAAATAAAGAAAAATAAAAAAGGACTAACTTTAGCATAAAAGTAAACAATAAAAATAAAAATAGTGGTTTGCCTCCCACCCAGTGCTTGGTTTAATTAGTCCTTAGCTTAACTATCATCTTTCTTCATCTTATAACCCATATCAAATATATAGGTTCTCTAACTTCGAGTCATCTACATTTTGTTCTGGCTTCCTTTGGCTAGTGCTATTGCCATGACCCTTCATAGTTAACAACTAGGATTCAGTTGATCCATTAAAAAGACCAAGAGGCTTGTCTCATTATTTAGGCCTTTAGGTTAATAGCTTGATCTTATCATCATTGAACCACGCAACCATTGGTTGCCCATTCAAAACTAAGAGATCTCTAAGTGTAGCCAATAATGGACACTTAAATGCTAGTGGTATGTCTCTTCCCTCATTCATTTCCATCATAACAAGATAAAGGGTACCTACGAATCTTAACAGTTAAGGCCTCATCAGCTCCTTGGGATATCCATAAAGACCAATGAACTTGCCCAATAGTGGTATTTGCATCCCTTAACAATCTCCCAGGTTTCAACACTTCATTCATTATAAGGGACATTAAGTTCATAATTGCACCTAAATTATAAGAAGCATTAGTAAACCACATATTATATATGATGCATGGGTTAGTGGGCTTTCTAGGTCATTAAGCACTTAGGGCATGTGTTCATTGCTTGAACTCAAATCTCCTAAGGGTAGTGTGACTATTTGATCCTTTTTCTCTAAGACTATGGTCTCTGCTACCATTTCTTCAAAAGTTTTAGTGGGCTTTTGATTCTCATAAAAAACTTTGCCAATCATACCAATTATATTATCAACATCCTCTTTGATCAACTTCTCTTCTTTCTCTTTAAACTTCTTATCATTCTCATAAATACCTTGAATTTTATCCATAATCTCTATTTCTTCATCAATCTCATCCTATTCCCAAAGACTTATCTAGAGGTTCAATCTTAGGGTATTCTTCAACATAAAGCTCTTATGCATCCTTCTCAACATCTCTAATCTCATTTATGATTTCAATAAATTCCCTTAATGTGCCCATCCCTTCACAAAATCATCGTCACCTGACATTTTTGTCATTGGGCGACCTTCATTGTCTTAGAATATAACAGTAAATGGTCCTTAATGGCCTTCTCTCTATTATCTTAAATTCTAGCTCCCACTTTCCCACTTCTTCCTCCATCTTTACAATGTCATTTCCATCACTTTTTTCATTAAATGGCCTAATTTGATCTCTAGGGTGTTTATAAATGTTATTGGGCATTCCCTTGTGTGATTGTTTATGATATTATCCCATAATTTGTGCCATGATTCCATTAACACACTACATGGCAACTTCAGTTCTTGACATTCTTTCTTCACACTTTTGTGAGAAATTCCTCCATAGTTCATCCTAATTAGCCTCTTGTTTCTTAGGGCAAGATGATTGTTGGGAAAAATTAGATAATCCTCACTTTTTTCTTGACCTAAAGCAGTTTGCTAATTGTTTCTCTGTTGGAATGCATATCCTCCATCAATTTGGTCTATGGAATAGAATGTTAGTGGTCATTAAAGATTGTGGGATTAGGCTAATAAGAATGTCCACTCCTCCAATCAAAAGATCAATGCTTTACCACAAAATCACACATATTAAAATCTCCATTCAAACCTTTCTCTCATAATTCAACTAATAAACCTAAGAAATTCAACACTTGAGGCTCCTAACACCAATAATCCTAAATTTTGATTCATCTCAATCCAATTGAACTGCTAAACTACAGCCGATAGCAAGCACAAATGTCTAATAGATAGCATGATAGGAATCTAATCTCTAGGCTAATCACCCAAGCTAAGGTGTGCAAACTTCAAAACTTGATGTGGAGAGTACTCTCTAGCCAACCAACTATGGACAGAGCCATCTACCTTCATATGTTCCACTTCTATCATCCACAAAGTTGCAGTCAAATGCTTATCTCTTTCCAAGCTAAGGAAGCATTATCAAGCCACTCTTGAGAAACCCAATCAAGTAAACCTCAAAGTTCGAATAGCCTAAATCGACTTGTCCTTCTACCTACCGACCCTTTTAAAGCTAGCCAATCGACTATTCAACCTATTCGATGAAAGAGCCACTCACATCAACGTGGATGAATGCTTAGACGATTTGCCTTTTTCTACAAAGGATGCAACTAGTATTGCAATGACACTTGATAGCTACACATTCCCCTAGAAATATTCCTTTTGTCTCTTGATGTTTTTACCCTTTTGTTTAATGCTAAGAGTGTGTTTTCTCAAGTACTCAAAAGAATTTTTCTCTTTTGGTTTGTAACCTAGGACTTACTATAAATAGTCCCTTAAACATGTATATTGAAGGAACACTACATTATTGAATATAGAAACTTTCTTTCCTAACCTTCTCTTGAGTTATTGGCTCTTGAGTTTGTCTTTATTCTTATCAAACCTTTTAGTAAGGATTGTGGTGAGTGTCCTTGTGTGTTTTTACTTGTGCGTCAAATTAAGTAGCGATCTTAGGTTGTGTTATACTTGTAAGTGCATCATATCTTACAAGTAGCTCATAGATTTAGCTAAATTCCCATGTTATTTTCCAATTGTTCATTGGTTCCCTTGATACCATAGTGATACTTAACTCATAGGCATATCATTTATTTAATTGGTATTAGTTTAAAGGTTATGATGGGGGTGTATAGTTTACAATCGTTATAGTATTGTATTTGCTTCTAAGTTGTAAAGTTGAGTAGTAGTAACTATTGTGTTGTGCGGAATGTCGAATCTTAGTGCACAAGGAGGTATTAGAGACTTAAAAAGTGATGCACATGGTTGTGGAGGGCACATTTCTCAAAATGCAAGATCTACTGACAAGTAAATCCAAGACTTGACTACTATTGTTCCTAACTTAGCCATCACAGTGTAGCATTTAGAAGAAAACAAACCTTCTTAAGCTAATGTAGGTGGTAAAGACTCAAAATGATGAAGAGCTAGTGAAGCCACCTCAAAATGCTTGAAATGATGGAGGAGTAAGGAGACATCAAGGTGTAAGGAGGTTTGTTAATGTTGAGAATAAGCTAGATGATGGAGGTGGGGATAATTTCAATGAAGACAATGCGATGCATAGTGCGTGAGCTCTTAGAGGGTTAAAGAATGTAAAAATGCAAATCCCTCCATTTTTTGAGAGTGGAGATGCATCTGATTATTTAGATTGGGGGAATAAAGTCAATAAATTGTTTGTATAATACTTGAATTTTTATTTATTTTAATATATATATTGTCACAAAGAGCTAAGGATAAGGACAAGAATTTTATAAAATTTGAGGGCAATTTAAACATTTCACAAAAGGGAGTATTTAACCTCAGATAACCTAATGTTCCTCTTTTTTTTTCACTCCCTCATAGTAAAAATAGTAGACAAAAGGAAAAGATCTCTAAACAAACCCTAAGATGACTAAAGGAAAACGGCATGACCTAATTCCAAGCACGAGAGGTAAGGATTTTTATACAAAAATTTCAATTTTAGTTATTGGATTTAGAACTTATGAGTATCGTGTGTACATCAAGAGTCGAAAATTTGAGAAAGGTGTAATAGGGAAGAGACGCAAAGGCTTAAGGATTCAACCTATAGGAAATTTTGATGTAAGTACTGAAATCCTTGTAATTTATTTGTAATTATGTGTTTTAGGGATCTAATCAAATCTAGGAACAGAGAGAATTGAGTTTAGGAGAATTTAGAGTAAAAGAATTAAGGTTTATGGAACTGGCCGAGAGATAAACGGCCTCCCAACATGGTCATGTTTCAATTGTGTTAAATTCAAAAGTTATGCCAAGAGATACACGACCTCCTAACATAGTCGTGTTTCAACCATGTTGAATTGAGAGAAACACGACCTCTCAACACGGTCGTGTTATAATCGTGTTGAAGCCAAAACTCACTGAAAGATACATGACCCCTAACATGGTCGTGTACTAGCCGTATTGAGCAACATGACCTCTAACATGATCGTGTTAAGTAAAACATAATGTAATTATATATTCATTTAACTTCTAATTAAGCTAATTTCGATGTGATCTAGATAGCTAGTAAGGCCTTAGAGAATTTAAATGAATAGGATTAAGAGAATTAAGAGATGATATTAATCTTAGACTAATACTAAGAAGGATGTGTTTATGATGTATAGATTTTAGCTTAGCTTAAGTCTAGGACCAGAAGTGCTTAAGGCTAGGATTCAAGGTACGTGTAATTTATGTTTTGATTTGTGTTTGTTTAAGTTAACTATGAATTGAATTTGATTTAATTGAATGATTTGGCTCAAGTGTTTATGTTGTGTGCTGTATGTGCTTAGCTCGGCTTAGGGTCTTGTAGTGGTAAATCCTTGGGAGCACCTTAATGATCCTTGTGTAACGTTGTCCTTAGTGGAGTTGTGCTTGGAAATGATCTAGGTTGAATGCTGAGTTAAGTGTTTAAATGGACATGGGTGTGGGGCCTGTAGTGGTTGTTCCCATCACCACATTTAAGAGTTTAAGTGAACATGGGTGTGGGGCCTATAGTGGTAGTTCTCATCACTAAGTTTAAGGGTTAAGGGAAATGGGTGCAGGGTTCATAGTGGCAGTTCCTATCACCACATTTAAGTGAACATAGGTGTGGAGCCCATAGTGGCAGTTCCCATCATCAAGTTTAAAGGTTAAGGGATCATCGGTATAGGGCCCGTAGTGGCAGTTCCCATCACCAATACATATTCCAAGGTGTTAAGTGTGTTAAGGGGTCATGAGTACCTTATTGTTGCTTGTAGACATAAATTGCATCATGAAATGGTTTCCTATGTTTAAGCATTGCATGCATGTGATACTTGTTCATGTTTTTTCATACATGTGTGGTTATGTTATATGTATTAGGCATTAGCTCACTTTTCGGGGAATATATATTTTTTTTAGATGTAGGCATTGAGGGAAATGATAACCTAGAAGATAACTTGGGTTTGGATGAACTACAGAGAGAGGAAAACGAAGATTTCCATTACTATTATGGTGATTAGGATTTGGGAGAATTATGTTATTTAAATGTAATAGATGTTATCCATTAGGGAATGTTAATTTAAAGTTTGTAGACTTCTGTTTTGTTAGATGTTTGATATGGATTTATGAAATTTATTTTAAAGTTGTAGGATGTATTGAATGCTTTTATATAGGAGTTATAGGTAAAAAAGTATCAATGTTGATTTAGAGCTTTAATGTGTTCTTATGAGATAAGGATACATGGCGAGCAGTAGTACGTCCTAAGTTTCGGGATGTGACAGCTAAGATGTTATTAAAGCCTTAGGTTTATAATCTTTAAAGACTTAAGTTTAAATCTAAAGAGAATAGGTAGATGATTTTTATGATTTAAGTTTTGATCTATAGAGCATAGGTCATTGATCCTAAAGAGCTTAGGTAATGATCCTTAGAATTAAGTGATGATCAATAGATACAAACTTTAAATAATAGAGCATAAGATATGATCTTTAGAGGAATTAAGCACTTAATTTGTAGGATAGTGAGACATGAGGAGAGTGGGAAAAATATGAGACGTTTACTTAATTATTTAATTATTTTCTTGTATTATTACTTTACTTGCATTCTTTTAATTGCTAAGTTATATATATGAGTAGACTCATGTATAGTGGTATATGTGTATATACTTACACACTATGACATTAACCAGGACTGATATTAACTTAAATAGATCCGATTATCTCTTCTTAAACAAAATGCCTCTAAGAAGGATCATCAGATTAGGAGCTGGAAGGGGTGCCAAACATGATAACCCTAATGAGGAGGAAGTTTAAAACACATAGCCATAAGGGGAAAGAGGTTAGATGGTTGAAGAGATAGTTCAACTACTATATACTATGAAACGCTAAGTGGGACTACTGGCACAACAACACTAAGGCCCTAATGTCCCATAACACAAGAATGCTAATCAACCCATCAACTTTGATAAGATCATAAGAGTAGTTAGAAATTTTAACCCTAGAGTGGATGACCTAATCAAGGTTGAGGATTGGGTATAGGAACTTGAGAAAATATTTGCTACCTTCTAGATACTAGAAGATAGGAAGGTTAATTATGCTGCATTCATGCTGAAGAGAACTGCAGCAAAATGGTAGGCTTTAGTTCCCACTCTTATAGAGGAATGCATGAACTGTGCTATATTTAAGGAGTTGTTTTATCAGAGATACTTCCTCGGGAGCACTAAGGACATAATGGAGAATGAATACTATGACTGTGAACAAGGGGATTGAACAGTTAAAGAATATGAGGTAGAGTTGAATTACCTCATCCAATTTTTTCCTAAAAATGTATGTAATGATGATAGGTCCTGAGCCAAGAGATTCTTAAGAGGCTTAGAATTAGACCTACAACTTGCAGTGGGGGCTTTTCAACTAAAATACGTATGCCGAAATGGTGGATAAGGCTAAGTATCTCGAGTTGAGCATGAAGATCATTGAAGAACAGAGGAGCCATAAAGCAACAATAGCTTTGGAAAAAAGACATGCCTTTAGTGGAATGGGGTAAGATAGAGGTAAAAGACATCATGTGCAACAAAGCAGAACACACAATGCTACAACCTCTCCTCTCCATATTAGATAAATACCGTTAACACTCACTACAGTAGGCCCGAGTGTTAAATGTACCAGATGCTATAGGCCTTATGAGTTGAGAGAGTACAGATGGATGGAGGGAGCATGTTTCTCTTATGGGAAGATATGACACATTAATAGGCATTGCACTGAGAGGTCAGTCCCCCTAATTTTCTGTCATGTATGTAACTAAAGGGGACACAAGGCAGTCAACTATCCTTAGAGACAAATAAGAAATCAAGCAGGCCTAGTCCAATAGGTAGCCAGACCTCTAGTGAGAGTATAGGGAGGTAGACCACAGGCAGGGGGTCTAACACAGAGTTCCTACTTGGGTATTCACCATTCACTAGTAGCAGCACTAGGATAACCCTAACATAAACAACATTGTAGGTATGCTTCTAATACACTCCTGGAATGCATATGTACTATTTGATACTGGTGTGTTTATATCTTATGTGTTAGAGAATTTTGTATGTGCATGTGCATTGAATGTTGAAAATATGAATGACTGTCTAGCTGTTAGTACTCCATTGGGAGTGGGAGGAAGAATAAGCAGGATATGCAGAGGAGTGAGAATAGAAATACATGGTAGGGTGATATTAGTAGACCTCTTAATATTGGAGATGATAGAATTTGACATTATTTTGGATGTCAATTGGCTATCAAAATATTACGCTACCATTGACTGTTACAACATGGTGGTGTAGTTTAATATACTAGGGGATGGATATTTTGAATACAAGTTAGAAGTGTAGAGACCCACTAGATTGCCTACTTATGAGATGTGAGGAAAAAGTGTGTTGGTAACTATAGTTGCTGAAGCTAGTGAAGAATTTAATATAGGAGTACCAATAGTGAAGGAGTTTCCTAATGTGTTTCCAGAATATTTTCCTGGTTTACCTCTAGCTAGGGAGATAGAATTCAACATTGACTTGGTCTAGGGTATGGTAGCTGATCGTTGCCAATCGTAGTTTTAATAAATTGAATTCTTGTTCTTAATCTTACTACGAAGCAATAGGCAAGTGCACCTATCGTAGCGTAATATAGCGAGTAAGCACAAGGTCGTCCCTTAGAGATACACCAACTACTAGTACTAACTCCATTCCTATTATCTAACCGCCACTTAAATATGTTGGTTGAAACTTAATTACTCTAATCTTAAAACTAGTAACTCACTAACAAAAATGGTTCGGAAGATTTATCAATTAACAAAAGCAACCTAGATCTTATTCTACTCCTTCTCTATCATGTAATTCATTAGATTTATGAAGATTGGCGTAATTGACTTCTTATACTGTCGAATTCTCTAGTCAAGTTAACTACTTTCTCAAGTATATTAACCTATCTAATCCTAGGTTTATCAAATAGGATCTCTCCTTAGTTAATAGCAACCTAGAATTGCATAAAGCACATGAATTCGCATTAACATAGTCGATGTAAACAGAAGACTCTTGTTTCCTATCTCTAGAAGAACAATCGAATCTCATTAATTGCATTAAATCTAATCATAAGAGCAATTTCTCAATTAACTAATATGATATCATGCATAAATTCATATTCCGGATCTATGAATCTAAGGAACAATTGAAGGGCATGCAATTAATCATAAGAAAGCCAACAACTTCACATTAAAAACCAAATCTTCATCACATGACAGAGAAGTTTCGAATAAAATCTAGATTTAGAGTCTACTCCTCCATAAATTGGACAAAAGAAATACAATTACTGAAAGAATAAATAAAATTCATAGTTACAGCCCTTAAAGATAGAATCTTCTTCTTCGTGGGTCTTCAATCTCCTTTTGAATTGATAGAATTTTCTTTCTCCTGCTGTTATGAGAGTCAGAGCAAGTACAAAATTCGTAACCTCTGTTCTAGGGCAACTAACGGTCTATTTATACATGTACTTGGGTTGGCTACATACACAAGCAGATACACGAGTAGTGTATCTTGTTCGTGTATCTCATGCTTGCTTCCAAGTGTCCTTATGTGAATATACACGAGCAAGTACATGGGAGTGTACATTGGTCGTGTATTTGAAACATCGTTGAACAGCAGCAAAACTTAGATACACAAGCAAAGTACATGGGCGTGTACATTGGTCGTGTATTTGAAACATCGTTGAACAACAGCAAAACTTAGATACACAAGCAAAGTACATGGGCGTGTACTTTGCTCGTGTACTTTCCAGACATCCACTTCAATATACACAAGTAAAGTACATGGGCGTGTATCTCGCTTGTGTACTTTCCAGAATTCTTTTCTCCACATGTATCGTATCCAATTCCTTCCAAACTTGATCCGACTCTTCAAAACTCCTTCCTTTAGCTCCAAAATACTCTAGAAGATCCTGAAATTAACATTCATTCCATTAAGCATCCTTTTCTTCAACAAATCATCTAAAAATTCAGCAAATAAAGCAAAATTTCATTACTCTAGATAAGGGTATTTTGCGACTTATCAAACTTCCCCACACTTAAGTCTTTGCTTGTCCTCAAGCAAAATAAAACATTAATCAAACTTCTCATTAATCATGATTGTCGTTACCAAATAATACTACTCACACATTAACATTTATGAATTTTAATCTTTAAAGCTCAATGCAATCCCTCAATCTAATGAGTGTGCTTCTCATCTTGTCGTGAAAGTATTGTAATAGAGATACTTTAGTCAAATTTCTAGGATTAATCAGAGTAGACCAATGTTTACCCTTGTCATTTTAACAATGACTTTCATGATCAAAATTAGACACAAGATCAATCAAAGCAAAAGGAAACGTGGTACATTTCAACCACCATTAAAAAGTCTAATATCTTCTCAATTATCTCTCTCGAGTTACAAGACCCTCTCAACTTTTGCATTTATGGTATTTCATTTTATTACGGTAATTTCCTCGGTTGGCCTATCCCAAGCCAGACGACCTTAGGTGACTAGGTTTTAAAGGAACCCCATCGAACCTCTATTACCTTAACTTATTATTTTGACTAGTTAGTAGTGGAGTCAAACTTCGCTCTTCTGAGGGACCAAAGCCTGCCCATACTAACCAATCCTTTATTTTTCAAGTATAACATGCTTTCATTAAATTATTACTTTAAAGAGATCTTTTAAGAAGGATCACCAAGAGAATCATTTCATTTGCCCTTTCATGAAAGATTAAATGGCTTTCAAGATCTTTGAGTTTCACAACGATTTTATCCCATAACTTTGACTAAGTATCAATGTTCCAAAGAAGACAAAGGTGACATGCATAACACTGTTTTAGAGGAATTCATTCACTAAATGCTAAAATACTATGTAATTTGCAATCATGATTTCAAAATTCGATTATCAAGCAAAAAGAGAAAAACAAAAATTAGGGGAAATTTTTGAATGACTCATACAATTCAGCATAACCCTTATCAAAATCAAATTTCTTTAGTATCCCCTTCCCCACATTTAGATTGAGACATTGTCCCCTATGTCTTTATCATTCAAGAACGTAATGAGAAATAAAGAGATAAAAAGAAAAGGAATTGAGACTTCCCAAGATTAAATAGGTGATGGACCAATTGCATAGCTAGCAGAATGTTGATCAGGATGAACTAGCACCATCCCGCTTCCTCTTAGTAGGGGTGATCTTCTTCTTCTTGGTAAACTTCGGTTTAACTGCACAAGTCTTTTTTTGTGAACATCTGAATCAATCACAATGGTCTCAAAACAGGTTAGGTTCTTTAATTACACAAAGAAAATGATAGGACTTGCATTGGGTTTCCGAAACAAGGAGGAAGATAGTACAGTTGAGATACACAACCAAGGTACACGATCGGGTACCTAGTTGTGTATCTACCAATCTCATAAATGCACAAATTACCATAGGAACACTCAAAATCAAGTCTTGTGGCTTTAGTATATTATCAATCTACCTTCCTGAAGGCAAAAAAAAATGTAACTACAACACACCTAAAGCATCCTTAAACGATAAAGTTCGAATCTTGATTCTAAGAAGCTAGGTGCGATAGTTTAGTGATCATAAAAAAATGGCCTCATAACTTGGTTTCTAAGAAGAAGATTGGGAAAGAAACACAACAACATTGTTCCAGAAACCCACAAAATCAAAGTCCCAAATATTCATGTTCAAACCCTAACTGTCGATTCACTTGTTTGGCAGCCACTCATGACATTAATCATACATGCATTCACATGAGTTCAAAATATCTACAGATCTATCAACAATCGACTTCCAAAATGCGAAATCACTCATCATACCATCATCATAGATGAAAGCATGTATGGTAGTCATAAAAGAAAACCGAGCAACAATCGCATTGCAATAAGTATTGAAGAAGAAGAAGAGAAAACTTACTTACCTTCAGTCCTTGAAACGGAAGAAATTTACGATGTGGAAAGAACAACCACGGTATGGAGGAGTAAAGTGGTAGTGAGTGGGTCAAATACACGAATGGAGAAAGGGTCGTGTAAATGGCAGAGTGAAGTGAGGAGTCCTTTTATAGTACGAGCAGAAAAAATAGATACACGACCAAAGTATACGGTCATGTACTTTGGTCGTGTACTTTGGATTCCTTTCTGTGGGTTAGATACACGACCAGGTACACGAGCGTGTACCTTGTTCGTGTATCATGGGAGAGCATTTTGTGGGTTAGATACACGGCCAGGTACACGAGCGTATACCTTGTTCGTGTATCATGGGAGAGCATTCTGTGAGTCGAATACACGACCAGGTACACGAGCGTGTACCTTGTTCGTGTATATAAAGGGGGTGTTCTGTGGGTCAGATACATGACCAGGTACACGAGCGTGTACCTTATTCGTGTATCGAATTGTGCCTTCTGTGGGTCAGATACACACCCAGGTACACGAGCGTGTACCTTATTCGTGTATCTCTGATATGCACACAACGAGCATATTTTGAAGTGCACGGGAGGGCACACCATGAAGTATTCTACTTTTTTATTGCAAAGTCAATTTAGACACCCTCTGGCATGTGTAAGAAACCGAATACACCACTAGTGTACCCGGTTGTGCAAATCAAAGTACGTACCTGTCATCACTTCATCTTGCACTCCCTTAAAAAGGTCTCCCATCCTGAATTTTCCCACACTTAGAGCTTAAAAGAAACTCTATTAAGGTGGCTTTCATAGAATCCAAACTTGGTTAGCCCCTCTATAGCTTGCTGTCCTGCAAAAGTTACTCCAAAACAATGGGTAATAATAAAGAAAGTAAAGAGTAAAGAAGAAAACTTACCTAAACAACATGGGTTGCCTCCCAAGAAGCGCTGTTGTTTAACGTCGTTAGCTCGACGTAATGAACTGGTGGAGCTCAAATGGAGATGAGAATGAGGTTCAGCTCCTCCTTTTCTTTCAAAATTGTTTTGTCCCCAAAGTAATGCTTAAGCCTTTGGCCATTCACCTTGAAAATGCCTTTCTTCGGGTGTTCCGGTGCGATAGGAATCTGGAAATATCCAAACATCCCATCGAGGAAACAGTAATATGCATGACCAACTAACCTTTCAAGCATTTGGTCCACAAATGGAAGAGGAAAATGATCCTTTCGAGTTACATCATTTAGCTTGCGGTAATCTATACAAACTCTCCATCTAGTGACAGTTCTCATCGGGATGAGTTCATTTTTTTCATTCGGTACCACTGTCATACTGCCTTTCTTCGGAACTACTTGAATGGGGCTCACCCATGAGCTATCAGAAATCGGGTAGATCATTCCTGCATCAAGCAATTTGATGACTTCCTTTTTCACAACATCTCTCATATTTGGATTAAGTCAGTGCTGCGGTTGTACCACTGGCTTGACACAATCTTCCATCAAAATTTTGTGTGTACAAAACGATGGGCTAATCCCCTTTATATCTACAATTTTCCATGCAATTGCTTTCTTGTGTTGCCCCAAGACATGTAATGACCTTTCCTACTGATCTCGATCCAGATTTGACGCAATTATGACTGGAAGTTTAGAATCTTCTTCCAAAAATGCATATTGATGGTAGTCTGGCAGTTGTTTCAATTCTAGCTCATGTGGTTCCTCAATTGAAGGTTTCGATCTCTGAATGGTGGATCTAGTCATACCTTCAAAGCTTCTTTCTTCTCTCAACTTAAGATTATTATTAAGCTGATTAACAACTGCTCTAATTGCCATATTTTCAAGTTGCTCTTTCTTCCCATTCATCAAACACAATTCTAATGCATCACCAATCGATAGGTCTTGCAATGAATCTGAAACTGTGAAGTCAAGGCAGTCGATTGCATAGCATGTATCATCATGGTGCAGGCTTTGTCTAAGGACGTTAGGCATTTTCACTATGACCTCTTCATTTCCCATTCTCAACACTAACTTCCCATCCCCAACATCAATTATGGCTCTAGCAGTAGCCAAAAATGGCCTCCCCAATATAAGAGGGACCTCCACATCTGCTTCCATGTCAAGGATGACGAAATCCGCTAGGAAGATGAAGTCCTGCACCTTCACTAATACATCTTCAACTACTCCTCTTGGGAATTTGACTAATCGATCGGCTAACTGAAGACTCATTTTGGTCGGTTTCGGCTCTCCAATACCCAATTTTTGGAACATCTTGTATGGCATCAAATTAATGCTGGCTCCCAAATCAGCCAATGCCCATTCTTCAGATAAATTCCCTATCAGGCAAGGGATGGTAAAGCTCCCAGGATCTTTTAACTTCTTTGGGAGTTTGTTCTGAATTACCATAGAGCATTCTCCTCCTAAAGTTACAGTGGAGAACTCTTCAAGCGCCCTTTTGTTCGATAGCAACTCTTTCAAAAATTTTGCATATCGTGGCATTTGTGATAATGCCTCAACCAGTGGAAGGTTGATATGCAATTGCTTGAATATCTGTAAAAATCTGCCATAGTGCTCATTTGTTCTGCTCTTCTTGAGTCGTGTTGGGTAAGGAACATTGGGCTTGTATTCTGGGATTAATGGAGGTGATGATTTCTCTTTAGGTGATTTTTCTGAATGCTTTCCCCCTTCTTTGAGAACTACTTGTTCTTTTGCTGGTTCAGTCACCCGACTCTCTTCTTCTTGAACCTTTGGTTGTAGTTCCTTACCACTTCGTGTGACAACTTTAACATGTTCTCTAGGGTTGGTTTCCGTGTTTCCTGGTAATGAACCTTGAGATCTCTCTGACAGAAGCTTAGCTATTTGATCGACTTGGTTTTCAAGATTGTGTATTGATGCCTCATGATTCCTCAAAGCCGAGTCTTGATTTTTCAGAATCAAATCTAAGGACTTCTGTTTGTCTTCTGAATCCTTGATGAATTTTGTGAGGAGATCTTCAAGTGGCGGTTTGGAACTCTGGACCATTGGCCTCTGATAACCTGGTGGAGGATTCGGATTGCCCTTCTGAATATTACTGTTGTTAGTCTAAGAAAAATTTGGGTGATTTCTCCATCCTGGGTTATAAGTATTGCTGTATGGATTGTTCTAGGGCCGAATTGGGTTTCCCAAATAATCCACTTGCTCTGTTTGCCCTTCTTCACCACCTGAGGGTTCCACAATAGCTAGCTGATGTTGTGAGACAGCCAACCCATCGATCTTTCTAGATAAAGCCTCAACTTTGGACATGATAGAAGTAGCCACATCCACTTCAAGAATGCCTGCCACCTTCTTTTCTCTGCCCCTACCATGTGACCATTCATAATTATTTGCGGCCATGTCTTCAAAAAGAGTCAAACTTTCTTTAGGAGTTTTATGGTTCAAGGTGCCACCAGCTGCGGCATCTACTATTTGTCTCGTTTGATAGTTCAACCCATTATAAAATATCTGAACTTGAAGCCACTCTAAGATCCTATGTTGTGGGCATTTCCGCATTGAGTCCTTGAATCTCTCCCAGGTTTCATACAATGTCTCCATGTCATACTGATGATAAGATTGAATCTCAGCTCGAAGTTTAGCGGTCTTTGAAGGAGGGAAGAATTTGTCCATAAACTTCTTAATCAGACCTTGCCATGTAGTAATGGAGTTCCTCGGTAAAGAATTCAGCCACTGCTTAGCCTTGCCTTTCAAAGAGAATGGGAAGAGCCTGAGGCGGATCGCATCATCACTAACTCCATTAAATTTGAAGGTATCGCATATCTCCAGAAAGAGTTGGATATGCGCATTTGGATCTTCATCCTGTAAACCATCAAATTGAGTATATTACTGCACCATCTGAATCACGGCAGGCTTAAGTTCAAAATTATTTGCCTCCACTCGAGGACGGACTATGCTAGAGCTAACGCCTATCAAGTTTGGCCTGGCAAAATCAAAATTGGTTCTAGGTGGCTCATTAACTCGGCCATCTCGATTATCAACCAGTTGATGATTCGGGGGATCCACAACAACATTTCCTTGATTCAGCTCTTGAGTACGATTATTGACTTGATCAGCCATTTCTTCCTTCAGTGATTCTCCTTGAATACCAAATGATGTTGAGTCAGTCGAGTGTTGCTTTTTCTGATAACGACGAATAATTTTCTCTGGCTCAGGATAAAAAACAGCAAGTTCCTTGGAGCGACTTTTGGTCATGCACTGTAAACGTAATACAAATCAATTATGAGCTCCAAATTCTCAGGAAGAAAAGGGAAAAAAGATAAGAAAGAAATAAATTGGTTAAATTAATAAGTAAAGAGTGTTTCTAATATTGGCGTATCCCCGGTAACGGCGCCAAAAACTTGATTGTTGCCAATCTTAGTTTTAATAAATTGAATTCTTGTTCTTAATCTTACTACGAAGCAATAGGCAAGCGCACCTATCGTAGCGTAATATAGCAAGTAAGCATAAGGTCGTCCCTCAGAGATACACCAACTACTAGTACTAACTCCGTTCCTATTATCTAACCGCTGCTTAAATATGTTGGTTGAAACTTAATTACTCTAATCTTAAAACTAATAACTCACTAACAACAATGGTGCGGAAGATTTATCAATTAACAAAAGCAACCTAGATCTTATTCTACTCCTTCTCTATCATGTAATTCGTTAGACTTAAGAAGATTAGCGTAATTGACTTCTTATACTATCGAATTCTCTAGTCAAGTTAACTACTTTCTCAAGTATATTAACCTATCTAATCCTAGGTTTATCAAATAGGATCTCTCCTTAGTTAATAGCAACCTAGAATTGCATAAAGCACATGAATTCGCATTAACATAGTCGATGTAAACAGAAGACTCTTGTTTCCTATCTCTAGAAGAACAATCGAATCTCATTAATTGCATTAAATCTAATCATAAGAGCAATTTCTCAATTAACTAATATGATATCATGCATAAATTCATATTCCGGATCTATGAATCTAAGGAACAATTGAAGGGCATGCAATTAATCATAAGAAAGCCAACAACTTCACATTAAAAACCAAATCTTCATCACATGACAGAGAAGTTTCGAATAAAATCTAGATTTAGAGTCTACTCCTCCATAAATTGGACAAAAGAAATACAATTACTGAAAGAATAAATAAAATTCATAGTTACAGCCGTTAAAGATAGAATCTTCTTCTTCGTGGGTCTTCAATCTCCTTTTGAATTGATAGAATCTTCTTTCCCCTGCTATTATGAGAGTTAGAGCAAGTACAAAATTCGTAACCTCTGTTCTAGGGCAACTAACGGTCTATTTATACATGTACCCAGGTTGGATACATACACAAGCGGATACACGAGTAGTGTATCTCGTTCGTGTATCTCATGCTTGCTTCCAAGTGTCCTTATGTGAATATACACGAGCAAGTACATGGGAGTGTACATTGGTCGTGTATTTGAAACATCGTTGAACAGCAGCAAAACTTAGATACACAAGCAAAGTACATGGGCGTGTACATTGGTCGTGTATTTGAAACATCGTTGAACAGCAGCAAAACTTAGATACACAAGCAAAGTACATGGGCGTGTACTTTGCTCGTGTACTTTCCAGACATCCACTTCAATATACACAAGTAAAGTACATGGGCATGTATCTCGCTTGTGTACTTTCCAGAATTCTTTTCTTCACATGTATTGTATCCAATTCCTTCCAAACTTGATCCGACTCTTCAAAACTCCTTCCCTTAGCTCCAAAATACTCTAGAAGATCCTGAAATTAACATTCATTCCATTAAGCTTCCTTTTCTTCAACAAATCATCTAAAAATTCAACAATAAAGCCAATTTCATTACTCTTGATAAGGGTATTTTGTGACTTATCAGTAGCCATATCAAAACTGGTCTATAGAATGGCACCGGTGGAATTGGAAGAACTAAGGAAACAATCACAGGAGCTATAGGATAAGGGTTTTATAAGACCTAGTGTCTCTCTTTGGGGTGGATAAGGGTTTTATAAGACCTAGTGTCTCTCTTTGGGGTGCACTATTCCTGTTTATAAAAAAGAAGGATGGAAGCATGAGACTCTGTATTGACTATAGAGAGTTAAACAAGGTCACAATAAAGAACAAGTATCCTCTTCCCAGGATAGATGACCTGTTGGACCAGTTGCAAGGAGCTTAGGTGTTTTCTAAAGTAGGCTTGAGATCTAGTTACCATCAACTAAGAATTAAAGAAGAAGATATTCAGAAAATAACATTCAGGACTAGATATGGGCACTATGAATTTCTAGTAACGCCCTTTAGACTAACGAATGCACTAGCTGTATTCATGGATTTAATGAATAGAGTATTTAGGGATTTTCTGGATAAATTTGTAATTGTCTTTATAGATGATATCCTGATATACTCTAAAAGCATTAAGGAACATGAAGAGCACTTGAAAGTGGTATTGGGTAGGTTACAAGAAGAGAAGTTGTATGCTAAATTTAGTAAATGTGAATTTTGGCTAGAGCAAGTAGTCTTCTTAGGTCATGTGGTTAATAGAGATGGGGTATTTGTGGACTTAGAAAAAGTGAGAGCAGTTGTGGATTAGCATCGACTAAAGACAATTATAGAGGTAAGAAGCTTTCTAGGTCAACTAGACTACTATAGGAGATTTGTAGAAAGGTTTTCTAAAATAGCAGCTCTTCTCACTAAACTAACAAAGAAGAATGTGAAATTTGAATGAGATGACAAATGTGAGGCCAATATTCAAATGCTTTAGGAGATACTTGTGTCGGTGCCAATTTTGACTTTTGCCAAGAGTGGAGAAGAGTTTACAGTGTATAGTGATGCCTCAATTCAAGAGTTAGGGTATATATTGATGTAAGGTGGTCAAGTAATAGCTTATGCATCTTAACAATTGAAGCTGTATAAAAAGAACTGCCTAACTCATGACTTAGAGTTGGCAGTTGTGGTACTAACTCTAAAGCTATGGAGGCATTACTTATATGGAGAATGGTGCAAAATCTTCACTGACCATAGAAGCTTGAAATGCATATTTATGCAGATTGAGCTGAATATGAGACAATGAAGATGATTGGAGTTAATTAAGGATTATGACCTGGAGATATAATACAATCCAGAAAAAGCTAATGTGGTAGTAAACCCTTAACAAAAAGAAACAGGGTAATATAACCACTTTCATCACTTCGTAGAAGGAGTTATTAGAAGATATGCGCAAATTAGAGCTAGAAGTTCTAACACATGAAGTGGGAGCAAAAATGGCTACCTTAAGGATACAGCCAACCGTAATGGAGAAAATTAAAGCTGGTTAGATAGAAGATAAAGGCATTCAAGAGATCAAGAGCATAATGGAACAAGGTAAGGCTCTAAAATTCAACTTGGATGTAGAGGGGACCTTAAAATATAAAATGAGACTATGTGTGCCAAATGATGCAGAATTGAAGAGAGAAATAATGAAAGAGGCACATCACTCTGCCTACATAATATACCCTAAAAGTATTAAAACGCACAGGGACTTAAAGAGCTGTTATTGGTGAAGAAATATGAAAAGAGAGATAGCTGAGTATGTAGCCAGATGCCTTACATGCCAGTAGATCAAAATAGAACATCAGAGGCCAGTTGGAGAATTACAGCCTCTTCCAATATTGGAGTGGAATGGGAGCATGTGATAATGGACTTTGTTACAACCCTCTTGAACACCAAGGAGAAGTAGGATACAGTTTGGGCTATAGTGGATAGATTGACCAAGTCTACTCATTTTATACCTATCATAGTAGGATACAAGTTAGAGAAACTGATGTTGATGTGCTTCAATGGCAATTACAACATAAATTAAAGATGGAAGAAATAATGTATCCAATTTCAAACTATTGGCATGAACCATAGCTAGAATAAGAACCTTGAATTGCATGAAATGAAAAGAGGAAAAGATAAATCTAATTACGTACTAGATATTGCACACTCATAGCAATTGGAAAGGCTTGAGAATTATTGATATTACACACAATAATCCTAAGCAAACTCACCACAATCTTTAGGAAAGGAATTGATAAGAGTTGGCATGAAAAAGGAGAGACCCTTCACGGCAAATGTAAGTGAAATTTCAATCCGAAAAGTGTTCTAAAAAAACCTAAACAACAAGTATTTATACCTATTATAAATAAGGAAAATACAAAAATGTAAAATGAGGCTTGAACTGGTCCTATAGGAGCACTTGGCAAACTGGTTCATCCACATGAAATGAGGTGAAGTATGGCCGATCTCTCCAAGTGAATTGCAAGTTATATAAAGTCGGTTCCTCTTGTCTTTTGTGGGTTCAAGTATAGCTTACACACTTAGCATTAATGTGTTGGTTCACCATCCTATAAAACCGACAAAATGTACTTTATAAAAAAATGCAAAATAATTACATAAAATAAATAAAGACATTATGTGAATGTCTTGGTTCCCTTTGTTCAAGAAGGCTTCGTAATGCTAGGTCAAGAGGTTTGATTCCCATCATTTCCTTGGGCCTGTGGAAGATTTGCCCTCAAATCTAATGGGTCTTTTCCTGGACTGAAAACCTTAGTTTGCATGTGCTTGTTGCCTTGAAGTCTTGATTGCTTAGTAGTTTTGTTGATTTGATCTTAGAACTTATGTACCTCAGTTGGTGACAAAGGAGTCAAGATGACCCGTTCACCATCCTTCTGAAACACATAGGTTTTTCTAAACCTATCATGCGGCTTTCTCCTGTCAATAACCAAGGTCTACCTAGTAGTATATGAAATGCACATATAGGAAGAACATCACAAACAATTTCATCATGGTATTTTTCCCCTATGCTGATTGGAACCTTAGCTCTTTGAGTGACATACAGACTATCTTGTACACTCAACCAATGTAATTTATAGGGATGAGGATGTGGACTAGTGACTAGTTGCAATCTATTTACTATTGCAGCAGCTATGACATTAGTGCAACTACCACCATCAATAAAAAGAACACACAAATTACCTAGAACCCAATAGGGAGTATGGAATAGGTTTTCCTTCTATCTGTCCCCAACATCTGGAGATGTAATTATTACCCTGCGTAACATGTTAAAAGACAGATATTTATCATTTCCCTTATCTTCTCATGCCTCAGCATCAGGATCATCATAATATTCCTATAGTACTATTGACAAATCATTAGGCTCAAGTATTTCTTCCTTTGCCTACGTATTTTCCACCTCTATAGCAGTCATCACCCTTTTTTTGGGACACTGAGCTGCCATGTATCCAAAGCCTATGCATTTGAAGCATTTTATTTGAAAAATCTTCCCACTTATTGACCTTGGCACTATTTGTCAAATATCAACCCCAATAACCTCTTTTCCCTTTTTAGAGATTTCCCTCTCCCTATCAATAATAGTTATATTGGTGTCCACAGTCTTATGTCTTATTGATTCCCTTTTGTTCCATCTACTGATTATCTGACACAAGAGATTTTGTAGAAGTTCTATACCTGTTACTCGCTGCTCTAAATGGGTTGGATTGTCTCTGTCTTTTCACTTTCAAAGCGAGCTGGATGGCCTCATCAAGGGTGTCATACCTTTGGAGCTCTACAATGCAGACAATCTCATACTTCAACCCCAACACAAATCGTGCTAGGGTCTGTTCAGGAGGTTTAATTGACCCACATCTGATCATCAGTGTCTTAAACTCCTGTACATACTTGTCAACTATTTTGCCTCTCTGCCTCAATGTTTGGAGACGCATAAACAACTCCTGCCTATAGTGCTCTAGTATAAACCTCCTCCTCATAACCCATTTCATTTCCTGCCAGGTATGCATCTTGGCCTCACCATCTGTTCGTCTACTAGCCACAAGATTCTTCCACCATAAGGTGGCATAACTAGTAAACTCTACAGCTGCAAGATGAACTCGAGTGTGATCATTAATCTCATAACACTTAAATAAGCCCTCTACCTTATCCTCCCAATCTAAGTAATGTTTGGTAGAACCCTTTCCAGCAAATGAAGGCATTTGCAATTTTACATATTCTAAGCCTTGAGGTGGTCTGAACTCACGATTTGGGTAAGGCTCATTCTCAAAATTATCATCCCTTTCCTCCCTAAAAGCATGATAATCTCCTACCATCCTCCTATCCCTATTACCTCCAACAGCTCCTTCACTGCAAGCATTCTGATGGGTTATCCGAGGTAGGGGTGCCTATGGATTTTCCACTAGTGGTTGTGGCATTGTCATTTGATCTACCCATGTTGCTAATATGGCAACAATAGTGATGAGATCTTGCAATTGTTCCTCTAGTGTTCTTTTACCTACAGCATGACGACCCTAACCTCCTCCAACCTGACTATTGGCCTCATTGCCAATTCCCCCATTCACACTATCATTCGACATGGTTATTGAATTAAGCTTCTAACAATTTCTTCTTTTTTTTTTTTGTTTTTTGTTTATACAATCACAGCTTCATACACCAATTCCTCCAACTAATACTCTTCATAACACACAAGAACAATTCAATACAACCTTCACAGTCACACACACACCCAAGGTGCGACACTCACTCTTCAAGGTACACATATACCTTCAAACTACAGCACACACATACCCATGGTGCAACACACCCTCAAACCATAACACACACACACTCCATGGTAGCACATACACACCTACGGTGCAACACACACAAGAACACTTCCACAGTGTACATAAAACTCCTTCAAAGTTTAACTCATTTTAAGACACAATACACTCCACCAAGACTCACACACCTCACGACACACTTCCACAATCACAACACAAAAATGATTCCAAGCTTTAGTCAAAGTGCATTCGAAGGGAATTAATGCACAATTACTACATAAAGTAATTATGGAATCAATTTGAAAAGACTTCCTTATTGTTCTAAGTGGTGACCTCACGACAAGATGACTAGCACAATGGAAAATTTGAATTACACACTTCCAATTTCGAAATCAACAAGGAATAACATAGCACATTCACACAATTACACTTCTAATGGAATCTATTATAATTATTATCAAAGTTAACTATGGCAAGGAACCTTAATGTAATCCCTCCTTCGAATTTCAACCACAACAAGTGTAATATGGCACAATTTAACACAAGAACTTCAATTCCACTTCAAACAACTTCAATTATGAAATGGAAGAGCAAGAACCCTAAATCCCCAATTTGTAATTCACGAATTCCTTTCCACAAACCTTAGCTTTGATACCAAATTATGATGTGCTTCAATGGCAATTACAACATAAATCAAAGATGGAAGAAACAATGTATCTAATTTCCAACCAATGACATGAGCCCTAGATAGAATAAGAACCCTAAATTGCGTGAAATGAAAAGAGGAAAAGATAAATCCAATTACGTATAAGATATTACACACTAATAGAAATTGGAAAGGCTTGAGAATTATTGATATTACACATAATAATCCTAAGCAAACTCACCGTAATCCCTAGGAAAGGAATTGATAAGAGTTGGCGTGAAAAAGGAGAGACCCTTCACGGCAAATGTAAGTGAAATTTCAATCTAAAAAGTGTTCCAAGAAAACCTAAACAACAAGTATTTATACCTATTCTAAATAAGGGAAATATAATAATGTAAAATGAGGCTTGAATTTGTCTTATAGGAGCACTTAGCAAACCAGTTCATTCACGTGAAATGAGGTGAAGTATGGCTGGTTTCTCTAAGTGAAATGTAAGTGATATAAAGCCGGTTCCTTTTGTCTTTTGTAGGTTCAAGTATATCTTACACACTTAGCATTAGTGTGTTGGTTCGCCATCCTGTAAAACTGACAAACTTTACCTGATAAAAAAAATGCAAAACAATTACATAAAATAAATAAAGACATTATGTGAATGTCTTGGTTCCCTTTGTTCAAGAAGGCTTCGTAATGCTAGGTCAAGAGGTTTGATTCCCATCAGATGTGCCTAATTCCTATTCAAAATCAAGCAATCACAATTCCAATCGACGAATCACAACAAACACAATCCTGATAATTAAATGAACAATAATAACAAGATAAAAACCTTAATCCCTTACCAGATATTATGCACTAGCAAGAGAATAATCCTAGTATGGATTTGTTGATATGATGCACAAAAAGCTTGATACTATCACTCACCACAATCCACAGGATTGATAAGAGTGTAAGAAGAATGAGTAAACTCAAACTTGTGTATTTCTCAATTGTCAAACGTCTCCCTTTTTTCCATTACAAAAGGTATTTATCGTACTAAGAAGAACTAGCTTGAAACAACATAAAACAATCGATCTAGAATTGTAAGCCACTGGCCTTGAGGACATACATCGTCAGCCTTTACGGCTAGCGTAAATACTAAAGCTGCTGGCCTAAATAGCTACATTGCCGGCCTTTTATGGCTAGCCTAAATGCTTACACTATTGGCTTTTATGGCCGGCTTAAATGATGTGCCTAAATGATCAAATTTAAGCACATGAAACTAATTGAAGAACCACTTCAATAAATCCCAAAAATGGCATGAAGAACAATTGCCAAATGAATCCTAATTGTAAAACAACTTTCTCTGATGCCAAAAGATGATATGCCTCAATTTGATAAAAGTATATACATATAAACAAGGAAGCAAACTCAATCAAAATCCTGTCACAATCCCCCTGAATGGTGTGAACCCCTTAACCCTTTATAATCCAATTTGTAAATCCAATAATCTTAACACCAAAAGATGATGTGCTTAAATGGATCAAGCACACAACACAAGATTAACTGGAAATCCAATGAACAACAATACTAAAATGGCATGAACTACTTATACAAAAGCCTCCACGCAAATGAAGAATTCCATTAGCAATTGAATAATTGCAATCAACAAGACAATATAGGATCTAATTTCCACTAAATTGTAAACAATATAATGATAGAATTGACCCTACAATTGACGTGAAATCAAGAACCAAAAGAACACAATCCTAATCAAAACTAGATATTACATACTAGCATGAAAAGGAATCAACTAAGGAAATGATATGACTTACAAATCCTTTAGTTGCTACTCGCTACAATTCCTTGAAGAATTAATAAGAGTCTTATGAAAATTGGAGTAGAACCCTAATTCTCACAAAAATTGGCAGCAAATTATATTTCTCTCAACTAACTCCTCCAACCCTACTGAAGCAAGTATTTATACTTGCTCCCTTTAGGGTTAAAATGACTAAACGGTTACAACTATACCACTAAAAGGTGGCCAGTCTTAAATCCCCAAATAAAACCAAATAAAATGTCCTAAAAGCTTACAAAATAAATGGTTCAAAAACAAATTACATGTACAAATATAATCTTCAACAACCTAGCTCTTCAATGGTATTCGTCGGTTCAGCTCACCGTTGGTTTAAGTCGGTCTATGAAGGACCCATAAGCTAAGTCTTAGTGAGTTTGTCCATTGCCCTGTAAAGCCTGACAAGTGTGCCTGTTGGAATACACAATACATGAGTAATTGATGTGCTCAGAACCAAGAATAAGGACACATAAATGATTTAAAGAAACAACTTCAATTCACAATTAAAAACCGGTTCAATAGGATCATGAATTGCGTGAACCCTAATGGAGATTTAATGAAATCCGAATGCTCAAAGTTGCAGTTAACAATCCAACAATGATAATCTTCTCCAATATAACAACAATCACAAGAATTCCACGTGAATTACACACAAGAATAATAAGATCCAATTCTGTGATTCACTTTCCCAACAAAATGATCCATAGTTCCAAGAAGATGCTAAATCGAAGGTTAAAACTAAGGCTAAAACCAGTCAATTAAGCAACAAGAATTTGATTACAAATGCAATCAAATTCGGTCAATAAAACAACCAATTCAACCTTAGATATTACTTACTAGAGAGAAAAGGAAATTGCAACAAAGTAAATTTGATATTAGTAAAAAATTAACCTTGAAGCCACTTGCTACAACCTCAAATTGGGATTCGAAATTGATAAGAGCAAATGAATTAGGAATAAGCCCTAACCCTCTCATGTAAAAGTGAAGTTCAATTCTTAAAAATGGCCCCCTCAAACCCTACTTCAAGCAAGTATTTATACTTGCTTCCTTTAGGGTTAGAAAATGCACAAAATTATAACTATGCCACTTTTAAGGTGGCTAGTCCTAAATGGAAATTACAATCAAAATGAAAGTGTCCCAAAAGAAAATACAACATAAAATAGTCCATAGACAATTACAAAGTACAAAATATCATAAATCTTCATGAGCCAATGCTTCGAAATGGAAACAATCGCAGTGGGTCTTTGATTGAAAATCTGAAGATATCCTGTGGCCATCAACTAGTGTAGGACATATTGGCATCCCATGGAGAATTATTATTGTACCTGTAAGATTATTTCTCAAATATTTATTAGATAAAATGATATGAAGTAAAATATAGCGATTTGGATCATCAGCCAAATCTAGTTCTGAGGGATGCCAAAATAGGCGGTGCCGGAAAATTTCCCATCAGTAATATAAAAGAGGTTAGTATACAAATAATTCTGGGATTGATTTGTTCAAAGAGGACCCTCATCGCCAAGATTTGAAATCCTTTGGTTCTTGCCCTAATGATAAGTCTTGTAGGATTTTGATTCCAATCATCTCCTCGGGCCTAAAAAAGATTAGTCCTCAAATATGACAAATTAAATGCAGTAGAGACTCTGTATCTTCCTAATTAGTCATATGAAGAAGTATCACTGCAGGATCCTAATTTCTGAAATACCACAAGGGGTGATTCCTTTCTCTCCTCCTTTTCTAGGATATACCTCATCTGCAACACATATAATGGTCCATTATCTACTAAGACCTCCCCTATCTCAAACTGTTCCACTGATGTCGTTGTCCTCTGTCCCAATTTAACTGTATGTTTTTAACCCTCTTGGCCTTTTAATAGGTTGCTCAACTGCTCATGAACCTTTGGAATCTCTGATGGTGAACATAACTGCCTTTGAATAGTTTGGTCCTCTAGTGGTTGGCTCATCTAACTATGACCCTCAGGAACCTCTAAAGGTTAGCACATCTATGTTTGACAAATGATGTCCTCTGTATGTTGGCTCATGTAACTAAGAACCTCTGAAGGTTAGCATATCTATTTCTGCATAGTTTGGTCCTCTAAAGGTTGGTTTATGTGGTTATGATTCTTAGGAATCTTTGATGGTCTACGGATTTGTTGCTGAACCTTTTGGACCTTTGAAGGTGACATTAGATTTAGAATAAAGTGTTTACCCTCTTGCTGGAATACATATGTATTCCTGAAGCCATCATGTAAGACCCTCCTATCATATAACCATGGCTTACCAAGTAATATATGGGATGTACACATAGGAAGAATATCACATTCAAGCTCATCACAATACTTATCCCCTATATTGAAGGGTACCCTAGCCCTTTGGGTCACATAAAGACTCTCCTGATCATTTAACTAATGTAATGTATAAGGCTTAGGATGTGGGGTAGTGGTAAGTTTCAGTTTCAATACTAACGATGCTACTACCACATTTGTACAACTACCACCATCAACTATAATGACATAGGTTACCTTATAACCTACAAGGAGTATGGAACAAATTTTTCCTTTGCTCATCATCAACGGTTGGAGAAGAAGTCAATACTTAATGTACCAAATTAGTAGAAGTATGTACATCATTTGACATGGTTATTAACTAACTTTAGCAAGTTAACAACACTTCACTTCACACACCACAACAACATACCCTTATACACCCACAATGCAACACACAACCATTACAATAAATACTTATTGTCACTTCAAGTAAAGTCAAGTAAAATAATTGAAACACACACAATCACTTACAAGTAGTTAAGAAATTAAATTCAACCAACAAGTGTTTAAGTAATGAGTTCAATTACTTTCACACTTTAATGTTTGTTTTTGAATTCAAATTCTACTACTCAAACCTTCCCTTTCTTGCCATGGTTTCACACCACAATAAATCACAATGAGCAGCACCTTACACCACACATAAATATACAATTTCACACTGCCACTCACTTCCTTTACTCATGGTGTAAACACTCACCATGACTACATACACCACTTGCAATCGCCTTTACTTCAACATACATAAACACAGCACCACACACATACACCCTTTACTAAATACACAAGCATAATGCCACACACACACACCTTTTACTCGTGGTTCAGCACACACATACACACACACTTCCACATGTTGCATTCCTCCACTTTAAACACACTTTTCAAACCATAACTTTTCAAAGTCAACTCAATTTAAATTCAAATGATTTCACTTATTGCAACCTTTCCACAATTGGTAAGAAGCCACTTTCAAATTCAAATGAGCATACAATAACTTCTATCACTTAATGTGTGTTTTGAAAATCAAATAGCTTCCATATAAACCACAAAATTCAATTTTAAAAATTGTATAACTATACTCTTTATGTCCGAAATAACATGTAATGGATTACACTTTCACTTCCTTCACAAATGAGGTAATTTCTAAGTTCTAAATTTTTGAATAAAAAATATACTTCTATTCCTCTTCCTTCACGAAAATTATCAACAACAAGACATCAAATTCCACTTCAACAAGCAACAAATCTCAACTTCTAAATGAGACAATTAATCAATTCAATTCACAACATACACAATTTTGGATCACAAATTGAAGAACCCTAATTGAACATGAAACGAAATCAAGCAACACTAATCCCCTTCTCTTAACTTGAGCTCTGATACCAAATTATGATGTGCCTTGATGGGACGATCTGACCGTTCTAACAAGTTTTAACCTCTACTCAATCCTAGCTTACGATCAGTTCTCAGGCAAGTGTACCTATCGACTAGCAGTATAGCATAGGAGTATAGGTATCGATCCCACGAAGACTTATAAGTACCAGTACTAACGATTCTCCTACTATCTAACTTCTCACTATTGATGATCTCAACTATCCTAATTATTGCCTAAACCTGAAAGAAACAAATAAAATGAACAAAGTAAATGTAACCAAACACTCCCTTAATTAATTCAATGATCTAAACATACCCTGCCCAAGATCCACCCCTAATTGTCATGTAGCTTTTACTCAATTCCACACTATCCAATGATTAATATCCAAACTTTGATCTGCGGAGTTTCTTACACTAGATTAGAGTCTTTCTCAAGATCAATAATCCCTAATCCTAATTAAGCCAATTGAGATCTCTCTTCAATTAACATAATCAAGATTGCAATAGAATTCTAGGACTCTCAATTGAACTAGACCGCAATGACCTCGTTCAATACAGAAGACCTCCTATAACCTATCTCTAGGATTACAAGGTGTCTTTTTATTCAAGCAAGATCTACTCTATTACCGATTTCTCAATCTTAATAACAGAGATATAATTCCATCCTAATATTGCGCACATATCAAGATGAATAAACTATAATTGCAACATGAACAAACTCAAAGAATAGAATTAAATTATTGAACATAACATCAACAATTCTGTCACATGATACTCAGGGGTTTCTCAAGGGAACGGGTATGAAACAATTAGCCACTCATGAATCTAATAAGAAGAGAAAAACATAAAATAATTGAGTCCATAAAGAAAATTCGAACATGAAATATCTTGGCTTCCAATCCGAAACTATTCTAGCAACAGCTCCTGGCAGCAGCTTCTCTTCTCTAGGGTTTCTCTCGTGCCGCCTCCTCCCTTTTCTCATTAGGGTTGTTCTATTTATACTTCTTGAGGCATGGCCGAGCATCTTCAACTGGAAAGATACGATTCTATCTTTCCTTTTCCAAGTGAATCTCGTCAAGTGAATAACGGTCGCCTGGCACGCTTAACGGTACGGCGAGATTTCAAGCCGTGTCTCCCTCTGGGCGAAAATATGTAACTCCTCAATCTTGCTCAGTGTTTGGCACGGCTAGGAACACGGCTGGGAACACGGCTAGCAGCACTGGTAGCAACACGGCTAGAAGCATGGCTAGACTATAACCTGTGCCAAGTTCTGAGCTTTCCACGTCTTCACAGTGTATGCCACGACTTCAAACACACCCATATCACAAGCCGTGCTTCCTTTCCAAGTGATGCTTTCATCTTCAGGTGCGCCCACGGTTCATGACACGGCCGTGGCCTTCCACGTGTTGTCCATGAGTAACTTTAACTTGATCTTTTAAGCTTCAATTATGCTCCTTTTGTGATCTTTCTCCTTCTCTTTGGTATTATACCCTGAAACATATATTTATCTGTTAAATACCGAATCCGCATTGATTTTATTCAAAAGATTATACAAATTCATCATTAATGCCCAAGATTTACCAGGGTTAATTTACTCTTATCAAATTTCCCCACACTTAAGGTTTTGCTTGTCCTCAAGCAAACACGGATTAAGAAAACCCAAAGGACCAGTTCTCATAAGTTCCCGCAATTAAGAAGATATTTCAGCATCATCGATTTCATGCTACACCTTAATCATTGATAATCTTTACTCAGTCTTACCATTAGTTGTATACAAAATACAAATACTAAAATTCCCAAAGCTAATCCAAGTGAATCAAACTTTTACCCTTATCATTTAAACTAAAATTCCTAGAGTCAGAATTGTCACAAGATTGATACTAGTAAAATAAAGTACACCATCCTTTTAACCACTGTTGTAAGCAACACAACAGGGACTAAAGGCATGTTGTATCCACTTGTCTCCTAGCTTTTCCTTTTCTATTTCATCCAATTCTTAAGTTGATCTTAAGAGTTTACCATTGAAGCACTTAACTAAGTTAACCGACCCATGTAACAAACTTTCGATCGATAATCCCGAGTTCATCACTCGAGTTAACAGATGTTATTCCCTCAGCTTAGAAGGCGTCCCTCGGATTTACTTGTTCGAGTCTAGTTAACTCAATTACTTAATTAATTAAGATGGTTTCCTTGGTCAGTAAGTCCCAGACCAGGCGATCTTAGGCTACTAGGTTTTAAAAATACCCCTTCGAACCTCTACCATCTCAATCAATCAACTATCATTTATATAAGCTCTTCTAAGTTCATTTTTCTCAGACTTTTCTCATGACCCTTGTAGCAAGCTTTCAGCCATTGATCCCAGGTTCGTCACTCGAGTCAATAGATGTTATTCCCTAAAAAAGGCATCCCTCAGGCTTAATTACTCGAGTCTATGAGGCTCACTTCTGAACTTCTTTTTTTTTTTTTTTTTTTGAAATCACCAAGTTACAAGTATCATTTACGTTATAAGTATCATTTACGCCTTCACTCCAAGTTATATAGCTTACCTACTAGGCAAAAAGAAGGGCATACTAAACTCACTAGTGACCTTAATCCAATCTCACTTCTCGAAAGTAAAGGTTAAATGACAAGTAAGTTTACTTCACTTGGATTTCATCTTGTAATTTTAGCAACGTATCTCTAATACATAATAAGAGAATAAAAATTGTTAAAGATATTCTACAGAGGTATAAACAAATCTCAGCAGTTCTTGATTGTCAAAAGTCATCATCGATTATACCTTAATTAAGAGGAAATTACATTTTTTATTGCATAACCATTGTATCCTAGTTTCGTACAAGTTTCGTTTTCCTAACCCCCTTCCCCACACTTATAATAGACATTGTCCCCAATGTCCTCATGAAATGCATAAAGGGAAGCAAAGAATAAAAGCAAAAATAAAACAAAAGGAAAACGAAAAACTTCCCTGAATTCTTTTACAACGCAGATCGTTAACAGAAAGTCAAGCGACGAACAAGTGGAGTCATGAGAACCTCTGCTAAACGTAACGGGTCGGTGTACTTTGAAAGCCTGTATCTCATAACAATAACAACAAAACAACAAAGAAAACAAAACAAAACGAAAGAAACTCATAATCGACTGAACATAAAGCTAACTATCATCAGCATTTTCTATTTCAAAAATTAGTGGTTAGTCAGTTTTCCAGAATCATACAAATCAGGGCAGTAAAAACAAAAGTAAGACAGCTATTCTATACAATGGTCCAAATCTCCCGGGTTCAACTTCCATTGATCCACTCTCGAGGTCAGCTGCTGAAGTCATCATCTGAAAGCAATGGTACAGTGCTCGATCGGCGAGGAGAATCAGATTCAATCACCTCCGTATTCTGCTAATTGCTCGCTTCAGCAGTCGCAACTACGGGACTTCCATGTCGGGCCATGAAAGCTGCACCCGAGGATTCTCCAACATGAAAACCGGTATCATAGGCACCACTCGAGTGACGATCTCCTCCAGAAACCACCCGAGTAGCTCGTGATGCAACGTCCTCATCACTAGAGCCACCACATGGGGGAAGATCTACCCCCAATTTCTCACCAATACGGGATAAACAAGTGACTAAATAACTCTTTAAGCCCTTTACCCGTTTCGACTGCCTGGCTTGTTCTCTTTTGATTTCTTCCAAATCTGCAGTCAATCTCTTTACCGAATCTGCAAGCTCCTGGTTTGGTCCGGCCTGCTCTCGAGCTTGCTCTTGCTCCTCACCCTGCTCGGGTTCTATCGCTGGCTCTTGTTGGTCGGCAGACACATCTGGTATGTGAAACCTCCACCTCCGCAAAACACTCTCAGGGAGAGAGGTGCTCCTTCCACAACTGTCCCTGGGAGCCCGGGTTGGAAAAACACCGTAGTTTTTCAGAATACGAGTAATCCAAGAGCCGACAAAAACCTTATGGTGCCCCAGATCGCATTGTTTTTTCAAACACCAAACAGCTGCTAATCCGACATTAACCCGAGTACCTGTAATCATACTCCACAGCTGGTACAGGTCTGAAGGATTCACAACCCCTTGAGAATCACCTCTACCAGTTGTTGAGCGAGCCAGAATGAAATGGAGTACACGCACGGCAGGATCCCTTAAATGGCTCCCCTTTGATTTGGAAGGGTCATATCTACCGGTTCCCATACTATTCCACACTCCATGCTGCAGTAAGCCCCTAGGAAAGGCATCAGGAAGCTACGCAAATTCATCGGAGTTGATAAACTCCTCGTCATAAATACCCAAACACTTGATAAAGTTTCTCATTTCAACACGGTGGTAACTCCCTTGGCAGTAGAAGGAGACCACATTATCAAGTTGGGTATGCCGGCCAAAACAAAGTTTGAATGTAGCTACAAAATCATAACTTAGCGAAGAGTACACGTCCTCCTCAATGCTCAGAAGTGCCTTCCAAGCGGGATCGTTCAAGAAATAATCAAATCGTTCCACTAACCCATACTTAGCTAGCTCTTCCCAATCAACTACTACATTAGGCATAAATGTCTTCTTTTCGCGCACCATATCATACTTACCTTCATCCTCGCTCCGCAAGTTAGGAGGGTAGCGTCGGGTGGACCTAGAGGAACCACCAGTTGAACGGGTTGGGCGTTTTTGCGTGCCACGGTCTTAGTCCTCGACATTTTGACTACACCACGCTGGAGAAATCTGGACAGAGTGATGAATGACGTTCTTCAACAGAGAGAGAAGGAGAAGGAACGAAGACGCATAGAGAGGTGATGTGGGAATGAAGAGAGAATTGAAGGGAAGGGGTTTTATGTCTGGAAAACGTGTGAGCCCTAAAAGGTTATTGACGACACGGCTTAAAATCTGGGCGTTTCACTAGCCGTGCTATCCACTGATCTAATTAAAAGAGCAAGAAAAAGTCTTATCTTCTGGCACGGCTTCTGGCACGGCTTGTGACTTAGCCGTGCCTTTAACCGTGCTATCCACTGCTCATATAAGAAAAAAAATTTCTTACCTCGTGGCACGGCTTGTGGCATGGACGTGCCTGTAACCGTGTCATCTCCTAGACTGAAACACTTTTCACAAATGCAAAAAATACCCTTTGGTGTGAATTAGACCATATCGTACCCTATTTGTTAAAATCTTACTTGTCGAACTACCACTAACAAATGCAATGATGATGACAGTAAAAAGAAAAGAAAAAAACTAACCTAATAGATGCATGGGTTGCCTCACAGCCAGCGCTTTTGTTTAACGTCGTTGGCTCGACCAAAAGAATACATGTTGAACTTAACCAGGATCTTCAATAGAGGGCTTCAATCTGGTAAAATCTCCTGCATCAATATTCTCCCTCTCTATTGTTATTCCAAGTTCATCTTTGCCATCAAGATGAGTCAACATTTCTTGTATTACACCATCTTCTGTCTCTTCAATATTGCATACTCTCAAACTCAACTCTAATGGATCCTTGCATAAGATATCGTCCACAACGGTATCAGTTACAGCGATTGCATAACAAGTATCATCAGAATCTACCGATTTCTTCATCACAGCTGGGTTTGTATCACTAACTCGTCTCCCCCAATGCGCAGCACTAATCGGCCCTCAGCCACATCAATGTTTGCTCGGGCTGTGGCTAAAAAGGGGCGTCCCAAGATCAAAGGAACGTCAGTGTCGACATCCATGTCCAAGATCACAAAATCAACTAGGAAGATAAAAGTCTCTACTTTTACTAACACATCTTCAATAACCCCTCTAGGAAACTTCACTGATCAATCTGCCAATTGAAGGCTCATCCGTGTAGGCTTTGGCTCACCTAATCCCAGCTTTTGAAAAAGGGAATATGGCATCAAGTTTATGCTAGCCCCTAGATCTGCTAATGCTTTTTCTACGGGTAAATTACCAATGGAACATGGTATGGTGAAACTTCCTGGGTCTTTCAATTTCTTTGGAAGCTTGTTTAGTAAAATTGCAGAACAATTTGCACCAATTGTTGCAGTGGAGATCTCTTCCATCTTTCTCTTATTAGATAGTAAATCTTTCAAGAACTTGGCATGCCGGGGCATCTGAGAAAGGGCTTCCACAAGTGGCAAGTTGATATGTAACTGTTTGAACACATCCAAAAACTTACCGAAATGTTCCCGATCCTTGTCATTCCGCAGCCTAGCAGGATATGGCAATGGGGGTTTATAGGGCTGGACGATAGGTGTCTTCTCAGTTTCCAAGTCTTTTTTTCTTTCCTCTATAACTCTGCCCTTTTCTGCTTTCTCAGTAGTTTTGCCTTTATCAACAGTCTTCTTCCCCTTCCTACTAAGAGAGGTTTCCCCACACTTGTCTGATTTCACTTCCTTTCCACTCCTAAGAGTTACTGCCTTCACGTGTTCCCTTGGGTTGGTCTCTGTATTTCCAGGAAGAGACCCTTGCGGTCGCTCAGCAAGCGCTTTAGAAATCTGCCCCATCTGGTTCTCCAAGTAGTGAATTGAAGCTTCATGATTCCTTAGAGCGGCCTCAGTGGATTGATGGCGTTGCTCTGACGCTTGAATGAATCTCACAATCATATCCTCAAGGTTGGATTTCTTTTCTTGGAAGGGAGGTGGAGCTGGTCTTTGGAATCCTGGAGCAGGTGCATTACCCCTTTGAGATTGCTGATTACTCCAGGAGAAGTTGGGATGATTACGCCACCCAGGATTATATGTGTTGCTATAAGGATTGTTCTGTGGTATTGTGGGATTCCCTACATACTCAACACGTTCTGTCACTTCAGATACCACATCGTTGGAATGAGGTTCAATTGGGCAATATTGGTATGGTTGAGATAGAGCCATCCCTTCAACTTTTGAAGCGAGTGCATCTACCTTTGCTGCAATTGCTGTCATCAAATCGACTTCATAAATACCCGCTGCCCTATGCTTTTGTCTACCATGGCTCCATTGGTGATTATTTTTTGCCATGTTCTCAAACAAACTCAACGACTCCTCCGGCGTTTTCACATTTAAAGTGCCCCCAGCCGCAGCATCAATTGTCTGCCGAGTTGCATAGTCAAGTCCATTATAGAAGGTGGAAACTTGCAGCCAATTAGGCATTTGGTGATGTGGACACCTCCTAAGAAGATCCTTAAATCTAATCCATGCTTCATGTAGGGGCTCGTGATCTAGTTGGGTGAATGATGTGATATCATTTCTCAACTTGGCAGTTTTTTATGGTAGGAAATAATAGTCCAGGAAAGTCTCCGCCATCTGGGTCCAAGTGGTTATGGAATCCCGGTTTAGTGAACTAAACCACTGCCTTGCTTTCCCCTGGAGAGTAAAAGGGAAAAGTCGCAATTTCAGTGCTTCCTCAGAGAATCCGTTTTGCTTGACAGTTGCACAAATATCCAAGAACATCTGAATGTGCGCATGAGGATCCTCGTCAGACAAACCGTCAAACTGGCATTGGTTGTGAATCATATGCATTGTAGAGGCCTTGATTTCGAAGTTGTTGGCTTCTATTGCTGGTTGCACAATACACACCCAGTGCTGCTCAGAGTAGGACGAGCGTATTCAACCATCGTTCTTCGTTCATCCGCCATTGGCCCAGTTTCTCTTAATCGCCTTCCAAAGGTTTGGTCAATTTCAGGATCAAAGTCAAGAAGCTAGATGAAGAGCTCCTTGTCATAAACCGCGACAGACAAACTATGAACTTAATTTCCTCAACAAATTTGAATGAAAGCACGAACGAAATTAAAGCAAATAACTAAAAGAAAAATAAAAATAAATAAAATATATATATATATATATATATATAGTTAAAGTAGTAGGTGTCAAGTTTTCCTAATAATTACAAGTCCCTGGCAACGGCCCAAAAACTTGACGGGACGATCTGACCGTTCTAACAAGTTTTAACTTTTACTCAATCCTAGCTTACGATCAGTTCTCAGGCAAGTGTACCTATCGACTAGCAGTATAGCATAGGAGTATAGGTATCGATCCCACGAAGACTTATAAGTACTAGTACTAACGATTCTCCTACTATCTAACTTCTCACTATTGATGATCTCAACTATCCTAATTATTGCCTAAACCTGAAAGAAACAAATAAAATGAACAAAGTAAATGTAACCAAACACTCCCTTAATTAATTCAATGATCTAAACATACCCTGCCCAAGATCCACCCCTAATTCTCATGTAGCTTTTACTCAATTCCACACTATCCAATGATTAATATCCAAACTTTGATCTGCAGAGTTTCTTACACTAGACTAGAGTCTTTCTCAAGATCAATAATCCCTAATCCTAATTAAGCCAATTAAGATCTCTCTTCAATTAACATAATCAAGATTGCAATAGAATTCTAGGACTCTCAATTGAACTAGACCGCAATGACCTCGTTCAATACATAAGACCTCCTATAACCTATCTCTAGGATTACAAGGTGTCTTTTATTCATGCAAGATCTACTCTATTACCGATTTCTCAATCTTAAATAACAGAGATATAATTCCATCCTAATATTGCGTACATATCAAGATGAATAAACTATAATTGCAACATGAACAAACTCAAAGAATAGAATTAAATTATTGAACATAACATCAACAATTCTGTCACATGATACTCAGGGGTTTCTCAAGGGAACGGTATGAAACAATTAGCCACTCATGAATCTAATAAGAAGAGAAAAACATAAAATAATTGAGTCCATAAAGAAAATTCGAACATGAAATATCTTGGCTTCCAATCCGAAACTATTCTGGCAACAGCTCCTGGCAGCAGCTTCTCTTCTCTAGGGTTTCTCTCGTGCCGCCTCCTCCCTTTTCTCATTAGGGTTGTTCTATTTATACTTCTTGAGGCATGGCCGAGCATCTTCAACTGGAAAGATACGATTCTATCTTTCCTTTTCCAAGTGAATAACGGTCGCCTAGCACGCCTAACGGTAACGGCGAGATTTCAAGCCGTGTCTCCCTCTGGTCGAAAATATGCAACTCCTCAATCTTGCTCAGTGTTGGCACGGCTAGGAACACGGCTGGGAACACGGCTAGCAGCACTGGTAGCAACACGGCTAGAAGCATGGCTAGACTAAAACCCGTGCCAAGTTCTGAGCTTTCCCGTCTTCAAAGCGTATGCCACGGCTTCAAACACACCCATATCACAAGCCGTGCTTCCTTTCCAAGTGATGCTTTCTCTTCAGGTGCGCCCACGGTTCATGACACGGCCGTGGCCTTCCACGTGTTGTCCATGAGTAACTTAAACTTGATCTTTTAAAGCTTCAATTATTGCTCCTTTTGTGATCTTTCTCCTTCTCTTTGTATTATACCCTGAAACATATATTTATCTGTTAAATACCGAATCCGCATTGATTTTATTCAAAAGATTATACAAAAATTTATCATTAATGCCCATGATTTACCAGGTTAATTTACTCTTATCATGCCTAAAATGTTCAAATTCAAGCACATTTAAACCAATTGAAGAACCCACTTCATAAATCCCAAAATGGCGTGAAGAACAATTGTCAAATGAACCCTAATTGTAAAACAACTTGCTCTATACCAAAAGATGATATGCCTTAATTTGATAAAAGCATATACATATAAACAAGGAAGCAAACTCAATCAAAATTCGGTCACAATCCTCCTCAATGGCATGAACCCCTTAACCCTTTATAAAACCAATTTGTAAATCCAGTAATCTTAACACTAAAAGATAATGTGCTTAAATGGATCAAGTACATAACACATGATTAATTGGAAATCTAATGAACAACAATACTAAAATGGTGTGAACTACTTATACAAAAGCCTCCACGCAAATGAAGAATTCCACTAGCCATTGAATAATTGTAATCAACAAGACAATACAGGATCTAATTTCCACTAAATTGTAAACAATATAATGATAGAATTGACCCACAATTGACGTGAAATCAAGAACCAAAAGAACACAATCCTAATCAAAACTAGATATTACATACTAGCATGAAAAGGAATCAACTAAGGAAATGATATGACTTACAAATCCTTCAGTTGCTACTCGCTACAATTCCTTGAAGAATTAATAAGAGTCTTATGAAAATTGGAGTAGAACCCTAATTCTCACAAAAAATTGGCAGCAAATTATATTTCTTTCAACCAACTCCTCAAACCCTACTTAAGTAAGTATTTATACTTGCTCCCTTTAATGTTAAAATGACTAAACAATTACAACTATGCCACTAAAAGGTGGCTGGTCCTAAATCCCCAAATACAACGAAATAAAATGTCCCAAAAGCTTACAAAATAAATAGTTCAAAAAAAATTACAAGTACAAATATAATCTTCAACAACCTAGCTCTTTAATGGGATTTGTTAGTCTAACTCATCGTCGGTTTAGGTTGGTCCATAAATAACCCACAAGCTGAGTCTTAGTGAGTTTGTCCATCGTTCTATAAAGCCTGACAAGTGTGCCTGTTGGAATACACAATACATGAGTAATATAAAAGAGGTTAGTATATAAATAATTCTGGGATCAATTTTTTCAAAGAGGACCCTTTTTCGCCAAGATTTGAAATCCTTTGGTTCTTACCCTAATGAAAAGGTCTTGTAGGATTTTGATTCCTATCACTAAATGGTGGCACCACCGCCTTTGTGATTTGATTTTCCATCTAGTGTATTTATAATTGAAATGATTTGATTTCCATCAGAAATTGGCTCAGATATACATACAGGAGATAGTTAGACTGTACGGAGTGCTAATGACCATCACTTTTGATAGAGACACAAGGTTTTTGAGTAGATTCTAGAGTAGCCTACACAAAGCATTAGGCACCAAACCACAGTTCAACATAACGTTCCACCCACAGATAGATGGTCAATCTGAAAGGACTATACAAATACTAGAAGATTTGCTTAGAGCATGTGCATTGAATTTTGGAGGCAATGGGGATGAGCATATACCTCTGGTGGAGTTTACATATAATAACAGTTTCCAAACAACTATCTAGATGGCTCCATATGAAGTTCTTTACAGAAGAAGGTGTGGATCCCCGCTACACTAAGATAAAGTGGGAGAAAGATAGATAAATGGGGCTAGAATAGTAATAAGAAGTAGTAGATAAGATGAAATTAATTAGGCAGAGAATTTAAATAGCCAGTCTCGACAAATAAGCTATGCAGATAAGAGAAGATGCCCTTTAGAATTTCAAGTGGGAGATAAGGTCTTGTTGAGGATTTCTCTAACAAAAAGGAGTGATCAAATTCAGGTTAAGAGGAAAGCTAAACCCAAGGTATATAGGCTCATTTGATATCTTGGAAAAAATAGGCACGGTGGCTTATAGATTAGCTCTTCCACCAATGTTAACCAAACATTAAAAATGCAGTGGATTAACCAAATAGAAAGGTAAGCGACATGGGAATTGGAAGTAGAAATGAGGAAGAAGTATCTAAAACTCTTATAGAACGAGGTACTTTCAAGGACAAAAGTTTTTATAAAGGGGTGAATGTAATACTTGAATTTTTACTTATTTATATATATATATATATTGTCAAAGAGCTAAGAACAAGGATGAGAATTTTATAAAATTCGAGGGGTAATTTGGACATTTCACAAAAGGGAGTAATTTAACCTTAGATGACCTAACATTGATTCCTTTTTCACTCCCTCATAGTAAAAATAGCAAACAAAGGAACAACTCTTTAAATAAACCCTAAGATGAATAAAGGAAAATGGTACAACCTAATTTCAAGTATGAGAGGTAAGGGTTTTATATAAAAATTTCAATTTTGGTTATTGGATTTAGAACTTATGAGTATCAGCATGCATCAGTAGTAAAAAAAATTGAGAAAGGCGTAATGGGGAAGAGACTCAAAGGCCTAAGGATTCAACTCGTAGGAAATTTTGATGTAGTACTGAAATCCTTGTAATTTATTTGTAATTATGTGTTTTAAGGGATCTAATCAAATCTAGGAATAGAGAGAATTGGGTTTAGGAGAATTTGGAGTAAAAGAAATAGGTTCCTGGAACTGGTTGAGAGATAAACACCCTCTCCAACATGGTCGTGTTTCGACCACATTGAATTAAGAGAAACACAACCTCCTAACACGCCATGTTCTAACCAAAAGATACACGACCCCTAGCACGGTCGTGTACTAGCCGTGTTGAGCAACATAAACTCTAACCTGGCCGTATTGAGTAAAACATAATGTAATTATATATTTATTTAACTTCTAATTAAGCTAATTTCCATGTGACCTAGATAGCTAGTAAGGCCATAAAGAATTTAAATGAATAGGATTAAGAGAATTAAGAGATGTTATTAATCATAGATTAATACAAAGATGAACGTGTCTATGATTTTACAGATTTCAATTTAGCTTAAGTCTAGGACTAGAAGTGCTTAAGGCTAGGATTCAAGGTATGTGTAACTTATGTGTTGATTTGTGTTTGTTTAAGTTAGTTATGCATTGAATTTGATTTAATTGAATGATTTGGCATACGTGTTTAAGTTGTGGTTCTTCATGTGCTTAGCTTGACCTCGGGGGGCTCATAGTGGCAAATTCCTAGGGAGCACCCCAATGATCCTTGTATGATGTTATCCCTAGTGGAGTTGTGTCTGGAAATGATCTGGATTGAATGTTGGGTTAAGTGTTTAAGTAGAACATGGGTGTGGGGCCCGTAGTGGTATTCCCAATCACTACGTTTAAGTGTTTAAGTAAACATGGGTATGGGTCCAATAGTGGTAGTTCCTAATCACCAAGATTATGTGTACATGGGTGTGGGACTCGTAGTAGCAATTCCTATCACCACGTTTAAGTGTTTAAGTGAACATAGCTTCGGGCTTGTAATGGCAATTCCCATCATCAAGATTAAGTGATAGGAATAAAAAATCCAACAAGACCTATCATTAGGGCAAGAACTAAAGGATGTCAAATCTTGGCGTTGAGGGCTCATTTTGAGCAGATCGACCCCGGAATTATTTATATATTAACCTCTTTTCTATTATTCTTGTATTGTGTTTTCCAATAGGCACACTTATCATATTTTTATAGGGCAATGGACAAACTCCCTCAGACTCAGCTTGTGGGTTATCCATGGACCGACCTGAACCGGCGATGAGTTGGGCCGATGGATCCTACAGAAGACCGGCATCTTGAAGACCATTTATTTTATATATTTCTTTTTTTATGAACTTTTTTAAAATTGTATTTTGGGTTTTGGGACACTTTTATTTCTTTGTAATTTTCATTTAGGGCTAGCCACCTTTAAAAAAGTGGCAAACTTGAAATTTTGAGCACTTTTTAACCCTAGGGAGTAGCAAGTATAAATACTTGCTTAAGAGAGGGTTTGAGGAGGCTTATTTTGCAGAACAAACACTTCACATTTCGTGAGAGGGCTTAGGGTTTTCCTAATTCCAAATTCTCTTATCAATTTCAATCCCAAGAAGTTGAAATTGTGGCGAGTGCAACATCTTGAAATTGTGAGTTAATCAATTTCATTTTGTTGTGATTTCTTTTCTTCTCTAGTGTGTCATATCTAGGTTGAATTGAGATATTTCTTGTTAGATATCCTTTTTGTTATTCACGAAATTCTTGTGATTATTGAAGGAATTATCATATTGATCCAATTCATCTTTAAGATTTCCTTGATAACGTGATTTTCACCATTGGAAAGGGATTGTTTTGTTATGGTTTTTCTTTGTCAAATTGAGGCTTCATTTGCGTGGATTACATGAAAATTAGAGTGTTGTTAGAAGGCATTTTCATTGAAGTATTCTGTTTAAATATCATTGGTTGTTTGAATTTCATCCTTTCATCATTAGGGTTCATTTGAAAAGTGCCTTTTTTTGGATCCGATTTTGCCTTGACTTGAGATAGTTTTTTTTTAAGTCCTTTAGATGTGCTTTTAAATGTGTTTAGGGACATCATCTTTTTGGTATCAGAGCTCTTGTTGAGAGAAGGAATTGGTTGTATTCAATTCGTGGAAGTGATCATCAATTAGGGTTGATCAAGGAAAACCGCATTGCGTTGTTGTTGTTTTTTTAAGATTGTGAAATTACCTGGGCTTGGAGTTTAATTTGCTGATTGTTGGAGTTGGATTGGGAAGGTTGTTGTATCATCTTGTGATTAATAATTTTCGTGGGAAAGGAAGGAAGAATAGAAGTGTTTTTTAATCCAACAAAATTTTTTGAGCTTGAAAAAATTACCTTGTTCTTGCCGTAACTTGTTTTGGTGTGAAGGAGGTTGTGTAGCTTGTTGTTTTTTAAATTTTCCCTCATGTAATTCTGAATTGGAGGATATAATTTGCAGATTACATTGAGTTTTGATTAGTAAGGAAATTATAATATTGAAAACATATGCAATTAAGTTGTGGGATTAAAGATTGCTATTTGAATTTGAATTCATTGTTACCAATTGAGGAAGGCTTGCAATAAGTGAAGTTATTTGAATTTCCAATTCAAAGTTTCTACCTATAGTTGGATTCGGAATTCATTTTGGGAAAGCTAATTATTAATCTTTTAAACTTTATTATTTACCGTGGAAGTTGAAGTCTACTTGTAATCAATATTCACCTTGTTGTTTCCGTGGAAGTGACACATCTTAATTGTTGTTGTTTTCTTGTGTGTTGCCGTGGAGTGAACTTGTGGAAATTAAAATTGTGCACCGTGATCTTAAAAGGAGTGGGGAATATTGTTCACGTGTTGATTGAGTTGAATTTCCCCAATGTCTATGAAATGCTTCAATATGCTAATGTATTGCGACGCTCATTAAGTACACTTGCTAGTAAGGAGGAAGAACAAAGGGAAAATTTTTTCCACACTTCTTGTAGGATACAAGGAAATTTGTGTTTCCAAATAATAGATGGTGGTAGTTGTACTAAATGTAGTAGCTGCATCTTGGTATCGAAGCTAAAGCTTTCAACATTCCACATCCTAAACCTTTTAAACTACATTGGCTTAAAAGACAAGGGAGTTTGTATGTTACCCAAAGAGCTAGGGTACCCTTCAGTATAGGGGACCAAGTATTGTGATGAAATTGAGTGTGATATCTTGCCCATGTGGCATCTCATATTTTGCTTGGTAACCTTGGTTATATGACAGGGGGGTCTTACATGAGGCTTTTTGAAATACAATTTGTTTTAAAAAAGGGGGTAAGCAATTAATTTTGAACCTATCCACCTTTAGGGTCCCCTAAGTCCAAACAACAGTTAATCGACCATCTAAGGCAAGAAGGCTTTGATTCAAAAAAATGTCTCTGAGGGAAAAAGGATTGTTGATGGAACGAGTCAGATGATCAAAACATTAGAGGGGCCAAACTGTTAAAAAACATTATGTTCACCCTTTAGAGGTTTTAGAAGGTAATGACAGTTGGGGCCCAAACCCTTAAAAAACCAGAATCAACGACAAAAAGAAGATTAGAAAATGAGGATACAAATCATGAAATGGGTAAATAGGGGACCCAAGGGAAAAGGGGTCATTATTTGTGTTGCAGAAGAGTACCCCCTAGAAATGGAGGAGAGAAAACAATCACCACCTGTAAAATTAAAAATTTTGGGGATTCTGCAGAGTTACTTCTTCAGATGGTTTTTTTGCTGGGAGAAAAAAAAGTCCTATTGTTTTGATCTACCAGTTTAGGACAAATCTTTTAAGGTCCGAGGAGATGATGGGAATAAAAACCAACAAACCATCATTAGGGCAAGAACTAAAGGATTTTTAAATTTTGGCTTTGGGGGCTCTTTTAGCAGATCGACCCCGGTTTTATTTAAAATTTTAAACCCTCTTTTCATTTTTCCCTTTTATTGTGTTTTCCAACAGCACCTTTATCAAATTTATGGGCAATGGACAAACTCCCTCAGACCACTTGTGGTTATCCCTGGACCGACCTGAACCGCGATGACGGGGCCGAGGACCTACAAAAGACCCATCTTAAAGACCATTTATTTTATATATTTTTTCTTTTAAACATTTTAATTTTATTTTGGTTTTGGGACACTTTTATTTCTTGAATTTTTCATTTAGGGCTAGCTACCTTAAAAGGCAAAACTTGTAATTTTTGAGCACTTTTTAACCCTAGGGCAAGATAAAAAACTTGCTTGAGAGGTTTTGAGGAGGTTTTTTTTGAGAACAAACCTTCACATTTGGGAAAGGGGTTTGGGGGTTTTCCTAACCAAATTCTCTTATCAATTTCAATCCCAAGAAGTTGAAATTGTGGCGATGCAACATCTTAAAATTTGTGATTATATCAATTTCATTTTTTTGGGATTTCTTTTCTTCTCTATGTGTCATACTAGGGTTGAATTGAGATTTTTTTTGGTTGTATCCGTTTTATTCACGAATTCTTGTGTTTATTTGAAGGAATTATCATATTGATCCAATTCATTTTTAAGGTTTTCCTTGATAACGGAATTTTCACCCTTGGAAAGGGTTTGTTTTTTAGGGTTTTTTCTTTGAAATTGGGGCTTCTTTGCGTGGTTTCTTTAAATTAGAGTGTTGTTAGAAGGCTTTTTCATTGAAGTATTCTGTTTATATCATTGGTTTTTGAATTTCACCCTTTCATCATTAGGTTCACTTGAAAAGTGCCATTTTTGGATCCGATTTTTCTTACTTGAGATAGTTTTTTTTTAATCCTTTAGATGTGCTTTTAAGTGTATTTAGGCACATCATTAAGTGTACCAGGTGTGGGGCCCCCTAGTGGTATTCCCATCACCAATACTTTCTGAGGTATTAAGCATGTTAAGGGGGCATAAGACCCCTTGTTGCTTGTGGATATAAATTGATCATGAAACGGTTTCCTGTATTTAAGTATCATGTTGCATATGATCTTGCTCATGTTTTTCATGTGTGTTGGTTATGTTATATGTTACTGGGCATTTTGCTCATCCTTTTGGGGAATATTTTTTTAGATGCGGTGTTTTTTAAATAAAAGATAAAATTGAAGATAACAAAGGATTTAGTAACCATAGGAGAGGAAGACAAAGATTTCCATTACATTATGGTAATTAAGATTTGGAAGAATTATGTTATTTAAATTTAATAGAATTTTCTATTGGGGAATGTTAAATTTTGGGGGTTTTAAACTTTTGCTGGTTTGAGTTTATATGGGTTTTTGAAAATTTTTTTGAAGTTGTGAGATGTATTGAATGCTTTTGCCAAAATGAAGAGGTTTTTAAAAGAGTGTGGTTTGTCCTAGACTCCCTACATGTAAGAACCCTTCAAGAATTTTATAGGCCCTTAAAGGAAAGGGAGCTAAATGTGTAGAGGGTTTTATGAACAAAATTGAAAATGTTAAGATTCAATGCAAGGTATAAGAGCCTAAGGAGGAAAATACATTTTGGTTCATTGTTGGATTGAAGTATGAGATCGCTTATGGGAATGAGTTGCAAGTCTTAAATACCTTTGATTATGAAATTTTGAATGGCAAAAAAGGGTTGAATGACAGTGGCAAAAAAACTGTCCGACCCAAAGCTAATGCTTAAACCAACATCACCCACCCGGCCTACAGTTGTCGACTTGAAGGATTATTTGGGTTTAAAAGACCCCGGGTGATGATAGGAAACATGACAAGCAAGGGAAAACTGTTGTTGTCCTCCCTGGGTTTTAAATAGGAATCATATACCTACAGGACCTATCACCAGAGCAAGGGGCCAAATTTTTACAGAATTTGGCGATCAGGGTCCTCTTTGAACAATTGGGGGCCCCGGATTTTTGTTTAGTATCTTTTTTTCCCCTTTATTTTAATTTGTTGTGCATTCTAGCAGGTGTATTGTTTGGGTTTTTTACAAAAAACGATGAGTAAAATTCACAAAGGACCCAATTGAGGGTCTTTCCCCAGGGACTTTGAAAAGTCGCAAAATACCCTTTATCAAGAGAAAATAAAATTTTGTGTTTTATTGTTGAATTTTTAAAATGATTTGTTGAAGAAAAGGATGTTTAAAATGGAAGGAATTTTTAATTTTCCCAGGATCTTCTAGAGTTTTTTGGAGCAAAGGGGAAGGGGGTTTTGAAGAGCCCGGATCAAGTTTGGGAAGGAATTGGATACAATACATTTGAAGAAAAAAAATTTCTGGAAAGTACACAAAGCGAGATACACCCCCATGTACTTTTGCTTGTGTAAATTGAAGGGGAAATGTCTGGAAAGTACACAATCACATAAAAAAGGGGCCCATGTACTTTGCTTGTGTAAAATTGAAGGGGAAATTTTCTGGAAAGTACACCAAGCAAAGTACACCCAATGTACTTTGCTTGTGAAATCTAAGTTTTGCTGCTGTTCAACGATGTTTCAAATACAGACCAATGTACCTCCCATGTACTTGCTCGTGTATATTCACAAAAGGGAAAACTTGGAAGCAAGCATGAGATACACAAACGAGAATACACTACTCGTGTTTTTCCCCGCTCGTGAAAGTATCCAACCCGGGTAAAATGTATAAATAGACCGTTAGTTGCCCTAGAACGGGGTGAGGGAATTTTTTTTTGCCTGACTCCACAATAGCAAGGGAAAGAAGTTCTGTAAATTTCCAAAGGAATTAAAGACCCACGAAGAAGAAGATTCTATTTTTAAAAGGGTTTTTGGACAATGAATTTTATTTATTCTTCCAATAATTGCATTTTTTTTTGCCCAATTTTAATGGGGGAGTAGCCCCAAAATCTAGATTTTATTTGAAACTTCTCTGTCAATGTGATGAAGTTTTGGGTTTTTTTAATGCAAAGTTGTTGGTTTTCCCTTATGATTAATTGCATGCCCTTAAATTGTTTCTTAGATTCATAGACCCGGGAAATACGAATTTATGCATGAATCAAATTAGTTAATTGAAAAAATTGCTCTTATGATTAAAATTTAATGAAATTTAAGAGATTTAAATTTTTTCTTCTAGAGATAGGAAACAAGAGTTTTCTGTTTAAAAATCGATTATTTTGATGCAATTTCCCATGTGCTTTATGCAATTTTCAAAGGTTTGCTAATAACTAAGGAGAATCCTATTTATAAACCGGGATTAGATAGGTTAAAATACTTGAAAAAGTATTTTAACTTTACTAGAGAATTCGACAGTAATAAGAAGTCAATTATGCCAATTTTCATAAATCTAATGAATTACATGAAAAGAGAAGGAGTAGAATAAAATCAGGTTGCTTTTTGTTAATTGATAAATCTTCAGAACCAAATTTTTGTTTTGTGAGTTATTATTTTAAGATTAGAGTAAATTTAAATTTTCCAAAACCCAAAATATTTAAGCGGCGGGTTTGATAATAGGAACGGAGTTTTGTACTATAGTTAGTGTTTTTCTTTGAGGGACGACCTTTGCTTTCCCCCTTTTTTACGCTACGATAGGTCCTTGCCAAATTTCTTTGTAGTAAGATTAAGAACAAGAATTCAAATTTTTTTTAAAACTATGATTGGCAACGATCAGACTTATATCAACCGGTCAAAAAAATTGGGTCCATGGGAAGGGGAAGAAAACCCACCATTTTGAGGGGGTTTTTTGTAAATTTTCTTTTATTGATTCAAAAACCGGTCACTTGTTGGTTTTTTATTTGTAAAATTTTTTTTGTTGACTTTACCCTAATTAAAGGGAAATTAAAAAATATTTGTTAAGTAGGTTTTTTAGGGGACTTTTTTTTTTAACTTTAAAAAAATCGACCTCTTCTTGCCGTGAGGGGTTTCCATCTTCACGCCCAAAAAACACTCTTATCAATTTCAATTGTAGCAAGTTGGCTTAAAAGGGGTATTGTGAGTCATATCAATTCTTCTTAAGGGTTTCTTCCAATTATATATAGTTCGTTTATATCTAGTTTTTAATTGGTTGTGTTACTTTGTTCTTGTTTTCGTGAATTAGGGTTCCAAATTTCCGTTTTTTATTTCAATTCCAATTTTAGTGGAATTTTTGGTTTTATTTTTTGTTTTTTTCCTTTACATATTATGCAATTGCAATTGATCGTCATCATAATTTTGGGATTAATCAATTTCATTCAATAATTTAAAAGGGTTTACGAGATTGTTGGTGGGTTTCGCCATTTTGTGTGTTTGGTTTTGGTTATTCCCTTTAATTGGGGTTAGTGTTCTTACAATTTAATTCAAGGGACATCATATTTTTGGTATTTAGAGCAAGGTTTAAGAAAAAGGGAATTTTTTGAATCCAATTGGGATTTATGGTTCTTAATCCTTTTAAGAAACGAAATTGGATTTTGTGAAGAAAATTTTAAGTCTTGTCTTAAATTTTTTCCTTTAAAATTTTCTTTTCTTGATATTTAATTGAAGTATTGTGAAGTGTTGAAATCAACTTGCATCCTTTCCCGGATTGGATTGTGAGTGGCAAAGGGGAAGTCTTTGAATTTGAAATTCCATCAAATTTAAGTATGTTGATTGTTGCCTTGTTAAAATTTTCCCTTTCAATAGTTTTTGGAATTGGGGGTGCTTTTCAGAATTACTATTCCCTTTCCATGGAGGAAATTTTGGGAAAAAATTTGAATTTTAAAAGCAAACATTAAGTTTTAAAGGAGTTATTGTGAAATTTTTTTAATCCTTTAAAAAATGGGTTTACTATTTTTGAGTTGTTTTCTTACCATTTGGAGAAGCCTTCATTAATTGTTTTCCCTTGTTGTTGTTAACGTAAATTAAAAGTTTGGGAAATGGGGTGTATTGCACCGTGGGTAAAAAGGGGAGTGTGTGGTGTTTTGTGGCGTAGTGAATGTGTAATGGTTGAAGGGTGTTGCACCGTGGTGAAGTGTGTGTATTGTGGTTTGAAGAAGTGGGTGCATCGTGGGTTTTTGGAGTGCCGTGAAGAGAGTGTGTGTTGAAGTACAAAAAATGATTATTTTTGTAGTGCATTTGACGTAGTTATATTTTACTTTTCCCCTTTAATTTTTTTTTGTATTTCAACAAATTTAATTCATCAACCTGTCCAAAATTTTTTAGAAAAGGAGGACTTGTCAATGAGGCCAATAATCAGAAGGGAGGTATTTTTAAATTTTTTCTATTAATGTATTGTGCAGAACTTTGACTTCATTTTCCTACTATTATGATTAGCAGAGAAGAAAACTTATTTCACAAAAATCTTGTAAGTACAAGGAAATTTCTAGTACTATTATATTGATGAGGGTGTTGTACTAATTTAGTGGATGCATCGTTAGTATTGAAATTAAAAATTTTCAAACTCCCCCAACACCAAAAAAACCCTATTTATTGCATTGGCTGATTTGATGGGGGAGCCCATGTTACCCAGAGGGCTGGGGAAACCTTTCAGTATGGGGGAAAAATTTAACATGATGAAATTGATGTGACATTCTTCCAATGTGTGCATCCTAAAATATTGTTTTGGCGGGCTTGGGTTATATGTAGGGGGTTTTTAAACATAATGGTTTTAAAAATGTTTATGTTTTCCCCAAAAAGGGGGGTAAACTATCATATTAAAACCCAATGTCACCTTTAGGGGTTTCCAAAAGGGGTTTTAGAGATAGATTAGTAAACCTTCAAAGGCCCAAAATTTCCAAGATAGGTAAAATAAAACTGTTGAAGGCAAAGCGATTGAGTTAGCTCTTTTTTATGGCCTATAAAGGCATAGTTTTTAGTTTGTTAAAGGGCTAATCCCTTGAGGGGGGGGGATCACCGATTTGGCCATGGAGGCATTATTATTTGATTGAGGGGAATGGCCTTGTGTAAAATTTCCCCCAAAGGGATGGCCCCTTTTAGGCTTTTTTGTTCTCACAATAGGTAATTTATCGATTTGTTTGGGGGATCGTGCCTTTAAAATACCCCCCGGGGTAAGGTGAGGTCCCCTAAAACAGGTAAGTAAGGAGGTAAATCAAAGTATAGACGACATAAATCTATACCTTTCATGGTTTTCCCAAAATCCTATGAAAGTGCGCCTACATTCATCAGCATGCACTCATTTCATAAGTAGATAGATTTCATGATATGCTAATTAAAGCTTGATAACTTGGGTTTAAAAAGGTATAGTGATAGAAAGGGTTCCCTGAGCCATAGTTTTTTTCTCACCCCCAACAATTTATCTGCAGGGTACTCTAAAGTTGGGAAATGAGCTAGGAACAAAGTGAGGGGGGTTTTAGACTCAAGCTTAATGGATAGAGGGAATTAGAAGATAGTTACAATTTTTGGACGAGGGGAATAAGGAATTGTAAAGCTAAATTTTTTTTATAACTTTTTCATTTTTTTTAAAAAAAAATTTAAACTAATGTTTTTAAATGTTAAGATTACCTGGGGTTTTTTTTTTTGGGAGGAGATTTCCATTTTTTTCGATTCTGGGGGAAATGTAATAATTTTTGGGTTTTCCCCAGTTATTTCCCTAATAACTAATTATATGACTATTTATTATGGTGAGAATTTTTAAAAAAATAGAGTCTTGAAACCTTTGACTTGCAAGGCGGTTTTCATATTACGAGTGCACACATGGTATGAAAAACTTTCAAGAAATTCTAAAGCCCCCTATAGGGTTGTTTATAAAAAATGCTCATTCCCCAAATTTCCTCAAAAAACTATTTCTTATCCCTTTAAAAAATTTTTTTATTTTTTTGAAAGGGGGCCTTTCGATTGATATCTTCTAAAATTTAAAAACTGAAAAAAATGCAATTTGGGAAACCCAACTTTTTTAGGCAAACTAGAAATTCCCTTCCCCAAACCCCTTTTTGCCCCAAAAAGTTTTTCACAAAAACCCCGTGCATTTTTTAAATATTTTTCCCTTTTTTAAATCAAAAAAATTTTTTCCCCCAAATTGTTTAAATTCCAAAAAAAGACAAATTTTTGGGAAAAAATTGGTTTTTCTATAAACCCCAAAAAACTCCTCTTTCCCAATTTTCGGGAAAAGGGTTTTAAAAAAAGGGTTTTTGCCCCTTTTTTTCCCCCCCACTCCGGGTTTTTGGAAAAATGGTGTAATTCTCCAATGGTCCCTGAAAAATTTCCCTTTTGGGTCTGTTAAAAGTGAGGCTTACAAAATATTAGTACTTCCTTTTTTTTAAAAACTCCCCCAATAACAACCTTTAACCCCTTTTTCTTTTTTTGGTTTTCCCGGGGGATAATTTTTTGGGGGGGCCAAAAATAATTTTCCCCCTTTAAAAATTTTCCCCCTTCAATTTTTCATCCTTTGTTTAAACCCTACCCCCTTTTTTTGTTTTTTAAAATTTTTCCCTTTGTTTTAATTTTTTTTTTGGGGGCCCTTTTTTTTATTAAATTTTTTGGCTCTTGATTTTTTTGATTTTTTTTAATCTTCTATCTGACTGCTTTAATTTTGCCCATTTTTGGTTAACTTTTCCCTTAAAGGGTTTACCTTTTTTGCCCCCTTTTTCTTGTTTTAAAAAATTTTAGCTCTAATTTCCCGAATATTTTCCCCAATTTAACTTTCAACAAAGTGATAAAAGTGGCTATATTGCCTTGTTTCTTTTACTAAGGGGTTTGCCACCACTTTGGTTTTTTGGGGGATGTTAGTGTTTTTTTTGGCGAAAAACCCTTTGGGATTAACTCCAACTATCTCCTCTGTCTCTTATTCAATCTTTTTTGTGAAATAATGTATTTAAAGCTTCTATCGTCAGGGGAAGATTTTGACCTTTCTCTATATAGAAATCCATTTTAGCTTCAAAGCAGTACCATAGCTACCAATTTTAAAGTATGAGTTGGGTATTTCCCTTTTCATTTTGGTTTTTAATTAACGAAATGCATAAGCTTTACTTGACCACCTTGAATAAATACATACCCAAACCCTTTAACTATTACTTGCTATACACTTTTTAAACATTCTCCACCTTGGGCAAGGTAAAAAGGGGGTTTTTTAAACAAAATTTTTTCTTTAACTTTTGGGGAAAACTAGCTTCACATTTGCTTTCCCTTTTGGGAATTCACCTTTTTTTTTGCAGTTTGGTGAAAAGGGGGGTTGGGGGGCTTTTTTAAAAAACCCCTCACAAATTTCCTATAATAACCTACCAAACCCAAGAAGTTCTTCCCTCTGTAACTATCTTCGTTTGGGTTCCCAAATTCTAAAAATGATGAATCCATGAGGAGACCCCAACCAAGAAAAAAATGTGGATCCTTTGAAGTGTTTCTTGGCCAATCACAAAAAATCGGGGAAAAAATGTTAAAGGGAAGCACTTAAAAGGTTGAAAAATTTTTTTGTCCAGGGAAGCCGAAAAAAAGGTTTTGGGAAATCTTGAATTTTGGAAGGTTTGGGAACAACCAGGGGAAAAACCCTTGCTTTTATACAAGAAAACCCCCGGACTTTGGGTTGAAGAGGGCGTGTCTTTCAAGGCACGACTTTTGTAGGAATATCAAGATTGCATAGAATAATAAAACACCAGCACCGGAAAAAAGGGGCCAAGGGGGGGGGGCCTTTTGTAAGGAACAAAAAATTGGCCAGAATCATACAGGGCCTTTGTACCCCCTACCGGCCAACTTGTTTGTTTTCGGTTTTTAAACACAAATTATTTAAGTTCGTCTTTTTGGATTTTTTTTTCACAATTTGAAACCCCCTAGTTTTAAAAGTTTCCTAGGGTTTGGGAACAATTTTAAAATTTTTACATCTTGAACTTTAAAACACTTTTGAGAGGCACCTCTTTTGGGTTTTTCAAGAACTAAATCAACTTTTGGGAAATTTAAATTTTCCCCGGGGATTCATCCCAACTTATCAATGGGTTTTTCCATCCCGATTGGGGGTTTTCCTCCATTTTTATCCCAAAGGGTTTTCTTGTCTCGCTTATGGAAACAAGGGGGCCCGCGGTTTCCACTTTAGGTGTTTGGAAATTTTAGGCCCAAGGGAATTTCCCCGGCGTATTCGTATTGGGTTTCTTTTTAGGGTTGGGGGGGGGTTCGTATCTTTTTTGGTATCAGAGCTTGGGTTTTGTAAAAACATCAAGTTCGGTTTGAGGAAAAAAATATCAAAAACCCTAACTCCAATCGTTCATATCAATTACGTTTTCAATTTCGTAGTATGATTGTCTTTTAATAGTGTAAATATCAAACTAGGCGATTTTTAAAAAAAAAAAAAAGAGAAAAAAATCCCGAAAAAAAAAAAAGGGAAGGGAAAAAAAGAAAAAAAAAACGTGATCAAAACCCAAAAAACAGAGAAAAAAAAAAAAAAAAAAAAATCGGATAAAAAAATGGGAGGAAAATTTACAAACCCTAGATTTTTTTTAAATTCTAGGAAAGGGGAAATTGGTTTTGTTGGGGTTTTATTTCCAAGGCATTAAAGGGAGAGGAATTGGCGATTTGATATCATCATTTTTTTGGGGAGAATACACGAGGGGCCCTTTGTGTATCATCTTTTGAGTAAAAACACGAAGGGATTGTATCGGGGGTTTTTAATTATATAATATATTTGTTAGTATTTAATTTTTTTCTGTAGGGACAATGTGGGCCAAAACATTCCTAAAGGTGGGGGGGGAAAGGGTTTTGATGAAGGGTTTTAGTAATTGGGGCTTTTAGGGGGAAATGAAGAGGATGCCCCCAAGCGGAATGGAAAAAATTCATGAGAGGGTAAAAGAAAAACTAGAGAAAATCCAAAAAACTTTTTCCCAAAGGGGCATAAGAGGAGATTGGGTTCTAGGAATTTACCGAGGGGTGGGGGAAAATGTCGGATGAGACTTTGATGACCTTCTTTTCGGGGTTATAGAGGTAAAAGTGGTGGGAATAGGGGAAACGTGTTGGGGGAAGATGAAGAAAAAGGAAATAGGAGGTTTTTTTTCAATTAAGTGGGCATAAAGATGAAGTTTCCTCCTTTCCAAGGGAAAAAATTGATCCCGAGGCATATTTAAAGAGTGGGAGAAAAAGGTGGAGATGGGGTTTGATTGTCAAAAACTAAGGGGTGAAAAGAAAGAAAAATTTGCTGCCATTGATTTTTTGGATTATGCTATAGTGGGGGGGGGTTTCAACTAAGGGTTAAAATAGGAAAAGGATTTGGGCGAGCCCCTATTGGGGCCCAAAAGGAAGAAAAGAAAAGAGTGTTGAAGAAGCGGTTTGTGCCTGCGAAATTACTATCGTAAAATTTTAAAAAAACAAGTTGCAAACTTTAAAGGCGGGGGAAGCCGAAGTGTAGATGAGTATTTAAAGGAAATGGAAGTCACTATGTTTTGGGCAAATTTTGAGGGGGATAGAGAGGGGTTAAAATTGGCTTTTTTTTTCTTGTGGGTTGAATAGAGAAATCAAAAATTGGGGTTTAAAATTTGGGCACCCATTTTGTAAATTTGGAGGATAGGGTTCACATGGCTAAAAAGGGTTTGGGGAAACCGCAAAAAGGGGAGGGGTAGTAGTAATCACGGTTTAAACAGGGTAATGGTTCATCCACTTGGAAGACTAATCAATGGAAAAAGGGAAGAAAGGGCCTTTACCCCCCAAAACCCAAAAGGGGGAGCGAGGAAAGGGGTTTTTCTACTCCTGGTAACCAAGGAAAACCCTGATTTTTCCCTACTTCAAAAAAAATTCGGGGACTTTAAATTTTTTTAAAAAAGGCCAAGGTAGAGGCCATATTGCTATCAATTTTTTAAATAGGCGGTTTTTTGATTTTGCGGATGGGGGGAGTAGGGAAAATGAGGGGTTTAGTGAAGAAGATGAAAAGCCTCCATTAGAGGATGCTTAGGAGACAAAGCCTGCAAGGGGAAGGCTAGTGGCAGTGGGGTTGTAAGCGAGCTTTGAATGTGCAGGTAAAGGGAAAGAAGAAGGGGTTCAAAGAAGAATGTATTTCAACAAGATTTATTAGGAGATCACTTTTGGTATTTTTGATCTTTGGGATGGAGGGATTGCCCAAAAAGTAGTGAGTAATTTTTTTGGGTTTAAGGCTAGGGTTTAAAACGTTGGGACCCCCCTTTTTTCATATAAATTCCGTGGTTGAAAAAATAGTGTTGAGACAAGGGTTTAAAGTAAGAAAGCCTTGTTTGGGTTTTTCCCGCATTGGAAGGTATGGGGATTAGGTTTTATGTGATGTATTTCCCCTTTGCAAGCAGGGCCCCTGTGTTGTTGGGGGGAGGCCATGGCAATTTTGATAGGAAGGTGTTCTTTGTTTGGTTTTTTAAAAAGGGTAAAACGCTTATTCCCCAAGGGAAAAAAGGGTTTTTCCCCAAAAACCCTTTTAAACCCACCTAAACAAGAAATTGTTGAAAAACCTAAGCTCTGATCCCCAAAGGGATACGAACCAGCCAACCTGTGAAAAAACCCCAAAAACCCCAAATTTTAGGTTTGGAATTCTTTTCCCCTAAGATGAAAAAAACACCAAAAGTGGAAACCGCGACCCGTTGTTTTAAAAGGGTGCAAAAAAATTTGGGAAAAAAAATGAAGACCCCCATAATCGGGAGAAAAAGAACGATTGATAAGCCCGGTTTGAACCCCAAAGGGGGAAATTTAAAACCAATTTAGTTCGTTTTTAGTTTTTTAAAGAACTAAAAAGGGGTTTCCCTCTCAAAAGTGTTTAATTTTAAAAAGATGTAAATTTTAAGTTTTTCTAAACCCAAATTGCTTTTATACTAGGGTTACAATTCGGGGAAAAAAACGTCCTCAAAGTGCTTAGAAAAGGTTACTAAAAAACGAAACAAACAAGCGGGCCCCGGCAGGGATACACGCCCGGTACTTTGGCCGTGTATTTTCTGTGCCAATTCTTTTTCCTTACACGGGGGGCCTTTTAGCCGTGTTTTCTGGCCGTGTATGTTTTGGCAATCTTGATTTTTCCTACACACCCCGTCCCTTGAAATTCACCCCCTTTCTTAACCTTTGCCCCGATGTACTTTTTAAAAGAAAGGGTTTCCCATGGTTTTTTCCAATCCTTCCCAACTTCATATTGCTCCAATCCTTTTTCCAGTTTCATGGAAAACCCTTTTATAAACCCCGTTAAGTCCCTTCCTTGAATCGTTTCGCTCGTTTTCCCTTTGGGGATCTTTTAGGCAGCACTTCAAGAGGATCCAAAATTTTTTTTCTTCCGGCTTAGCTCTCACCCATAGATCTCCCCAACAACTACTCTCACTTTTTTGGGGTCCATAGATACCCTTTACCTCTTTTAAGTAAAAATAACCTAAGAAAAATTATTTAAATTCCTTTTTAAAATTTCCCCACATTTACTAAATTTGACATACAACTTCTCTTCTTATAACCTACCCAATACTATTTTTCAAGTGCTCATCATACTGTTTAGTTTTTTTTAGAGTAAATTAGGACATTGTCTATAAGGCATTACAAATTTGTTAGAAAAAAGCCGTAAATACCTGTTCATTAAATCTATGAATGTAGCTAGAAATTTGTTAGCCCAAAAGGGCATTACCAAAAATTCGTAATGCCCATATTAGTTTTAAAATTTGTTTTTTTTTTAAATGTCTTTTTTTTTTGATTCTTAGTTGAGGGTTGCCAAATTCTCAAGTCTACTTTGGAAAAACCCCCCTTTACTCCCCGAAAATTTGGCCAAACAGGCATCTATCTTGGGGAGGGATATTTGTTCTTGATTTTTAACCTTTTTTAAAACCCCCTTTTTTGTTTATACGAGTCTCAAAATTTCCATCCTTCTTCTTTTAAACAAGACTGGTGTACCCCAAGGAGAGACACTAGGTTTTATAAAACCCCTTTTCTAGAAGCCGGAAACTTTTTCGTTTTTTTTTCCCAATTTCCCACAAACCCCCAAACCCGTAAACGGGTTTTTGATGGGGGAAACCTACCCTATACTAAGTCAATGAAAAAATTTCTATCCCCCTTGTTAGGGAAAAACCGAGAAGGGTCTTCTAGAAACTTTAAAGGAAATTTCCCTCATAAAAATACCCCTTTCCATTTTAACTTCTTCACGGGTTTTAAAAGATATTTTTGTAGAATACTCTTTCCGAAAAAAACATCTAAAAGGGGGAAAACTAGTGGGTCTTTATACTTCTAACTTAATTCAAAAAAAACCATCCCCTAGTACTTTAAACTGCACTACCATGTAGTGAAAATTAATGGTGGCGTGACATTTGATGCAATTTGGACCCCTTTAAACTAAGTTAAATTTTATCATCTCCAGTAAAAAGATTTTTAAAATAGCATCACCCTACCAGTATTTCTATTCTCACTCCCTTCATATCTTCCCTTTTTTAAACCCTTTCCCCCCCTAAGGGAGTACTAATAGCTAGATAGCATTATGTTTTTAACATTCAAACCCACATCCGAATACAAAATTCTCAAACACCCCAAATTTAGAAGCACTAGTTTCGAAAAATACAAAAGCATTGAAAAGAGTGTACTGGAAGCATTCCCTTACTTTGGGTTATCTACAAAAAGGGAAAAGTCCTAGTGTTGCTGCTAGGGGAATGGAAAATACCTTGGTAAAAAACTTTTTTCTCTGTGACCCACTTTCTTTACCCTATTTTAAATCCTCTCCCCAAGGGGTTTCAAATTTGCCTTTTTAGTTTGGGCCTGCCTGATTTCCAAATTTGTCCTTAAGGACAGTTGATTGCTTTATGTCCCCTCTGGGTTCCACATGACAAAAAATTTTAAAGGGGGGTGACCCTTGGAAAAATGCCTTTTTTAAAGTGTCCAAATCTTTAAAAGAGAAACAAAGCACCCTTACCATTTGCACTCTCTAAAATCGTTTTAAGGGCCCCCCTTTGGGCTTTGGGACATTTAAAATTTAGGGGGTTGCTTTTGGGAGTGCTAAAGGGTCTTGTCAATTTTTTAAGGGGGTTTCTATTGCCTTTGTAAAACACTCTATAAAAATGTTTTCTTTTTTTCCCCCCCCCCCTACTTGCCCTTTTTCCAATGAGGTAGGTCTTTTTCCCCAGACAAAAGCTGCTCTGTGGCTTTTCTGCCCCTTTTTAAAGATTTCCCCTTTTTCATTCGAGGTACTTAGCAAAAAGGGTTCGATTGCAATTTGAAAATCTAAGTCTAAGCCCTTTTGGAAACTTTAACTCAGGACCCCATCAACATTATGTACATTTTTCGAAAGGGAAATAGATGGGCAAATTTTGTTGTCTCATATTTTTTTAGTGATTTTAGTCCCCCTTTTTTACAGTTTAAAAAAAAACCCCCCCATTCTCCCATCCCATTCCCCCGGGGTGCTGAGGAAAATATTTATTTAAAAAAATCCCCTTTTAAAAACAACCTTAAAACATTCATTTTTCCTACAAGTTTTTAAAAAACCGAAGGGCCCAACCCTTTTGCTATGTTCCCCCTTAACATTTAATCCAAACATAATTTACCTTCCAAAATTTAGTTTCTGGAAGGTAAACAAAAAGCCCTTTTCAATTTCTTATACCTAATCCTTAGCTTCGATTTAAATCATCCACTATAGGGTTAAAAATCTTTAGGGTTTTCCCCAAGAACCTAACAAAGGGTTAGGGTTCTTTGGGGGTTCCTTTTGCCAAAAGGGCATTGGGGCTTGGTGTTCCCTTTTGCAAGTATCCCACCAGGTGGGTTTACGTATGCACAAACCCCAAAATGTCTTCAGCCATCTTAAAAAAAACTTTCCCCTTTGGTTGTGGAAATTTTAACTTCCTCCCCATTAGGGTTATCAGTCCAGCATCCCTTCCACTCCTGATCCCGGTGAATTTTTCTTGGGGTATTTTGTTTTGGAAGAGACAAAACCAAAAACTACTTTATTTTAAAAACAATCCCGGTTTTTGTCATAAATGGTAAGTATAAAAACATATATGCCACTAAACATGGGTCTACTCATATATAAAATTAAAAGTTAGAAAAAATGCAAGTAAAGTAAAAATAAAAGAAAAATTTAAATTTCATAATTAAGTAAACACCCATATTTTTCCCCTTTCTTTATGTCTCACTGTCTTAAGGGTTTAAGTGTTTTAATTCCCCTATAGATCCATTTATACTTATTGTTTAAAACTTTTTTCCATTGACATCATTTAGTTCTTAGGGTCTTTTCCAAAACTCCTTTAAAACTCAATGGCCTATGCCCTTTAGATTATAACTTTAAAAAATAAAGATCATCCATCTATTCTCTATGGATTTAAAAATTTAAAATCTCTAGAGATCAAAAACGCCCCCAAAAAAATAATACCCCTAAGTTGTAAACCCCTAAACCCCAGGCTGTGTATGGTTTTTCCCCGTGCCCTTTTCTCACAAGAACCCTGTTAAGGCTCTAAATCAACTTTGATACCTTTTTTACTTGTAACTCCCAATAAAAACATCTAATACATTCCCCTAAAAATTCCAAAAAAAAATTTTTGTAAATCGATACCTAACATCTAACCGCGGTAGAAAATTTTAATTTTTCTAAATTTTTAATCTCCCCAAAAAAATATGTATTACAATCAATTAACTAATCCTTTTAAATGCTAATTTTCCCCTAAAAAGTAGTGCAAAACCCTCCCCTTTCCCCTTTTTGAGGTTTTACTTAAACCTAAGTTTTCTTTTAGTTTATCATTTTCCCCCAATAATTTTACAAAAAAAAAAATTTCCCCCAAAGGGGATAAAAGCCCAAAACTTTTAACACAAGTCATGTGCATGAAAAAAACATTAAAAAAACTATCCAAACATTAAATTTGTAAATTTAAAAAGAAACACCATTTTGCAATACAAATTTTTAAATCCAAAAAGCTAAAAAACAAGGTACCCATAAAACCCCCCTTTAAACACATTAACACAATTTTGGGTTTATGTAAATTTGGGGATGGGAGCTGGAAATATGGATGCCAAAAACCCTGATCTCTTAAGCTTTTAAAATTGGTGAAAGGGGAACCCACCACTACGGGGCCCTTTTACCCAGGGCCATTAATTTTCCCAAAACCCCAAAATTCAGCCCAGATTTTTTCCAAACAGAAATCCACTAAAAACAAAGGTTTTTCAAGGGGTCATTGGGATCTCCCTAGGGAAACCACCACAATTGGCCTTTTTGACCGAGCTTTAAAAATATACAACATCCAAATTAAACAATTAAGCCCCAAAACCCTTCCCAAATTAATTTAATTTCAAAATGTAAAACTAGCTTTAAAAAAGCACAAAACAACCACAAGTTTTCTTTTACCTTAAATCCAGCCCTTTAAACACTTTCGGGCTTGGCTCAAAAATAAATTTTAAATCTATTTCCCATAACAAGCTCTTTTATTACTTAATCGAAGTTTTATTTCAACCTTAAAAACTCTTAAACTTAAACATTTAATTTATCTAATTTTTACTTGCAAACTAGGTTTTTTTTTTGGGGGGGAAAATTGCTTAAATTTTGAAGTTTTTGAATTTTTAATTAAATTTTTATTTAAATTTAACACGGCCATTTTGGAGACTGTATAGCTAACTTTGGCTGGTATACGACCGGTTTTTAAAGGGGCGTGTATCTTTTTAAGAGTTTTGGGGTTCCCAAAAGGTTGGAACACGACCGTGTTTAAAAGGGGGGGGGTTTCTCCCATTTTAAACGGTTTAAAAAACGACTTTTTTTTCCTTGGCGATTTCCACGAAACCCTTTTTTTTTTTGGTCAATTCCTCCTAAATTTTAAATTTTCCCCTATTTTTAGACTTGATTTAATTTTCTAAAACATGTAATTTCAAAAAAAATTTTAAGGATTAGGTTTAAACCCCCTCAATATTTCCCTAAATTTTTTTTTTGTTGAGTAGTTTTCCCCCTTTCAAATTCGTCTAAGAAAACCTTTTTGCAATTAAAGAGGTAGCTTGGCCGGGAAAAAAAAGGGGACAATTTAAAGGAAAATTTTCAAGAAATTTTTCTAACAAGTGGAGACCAAAAAAAAATAATGAATTTTTTTTTTGTACAGGGGAAAAAAAAGACATGGGAAAATTTCCCGGTTTAAAGGGGTCGAAACATGAGAAGTTTAATGTAAGTGTTTTCCCACTTTTGCAATTGGGGGTATTTACTATTTTTTAAAAATTTTTTTTGGAAATCCAGGGGTTAAAAAAAGAAAGGAAATTTTGGGGGAATTTGGGGTTAAATTTTTAGGGTTCGTGAGATTGACCCCAAAGATACAGGGGGCCCAAAAACGGTTTTATTATTCCCCTGTTGAATTTAAATGTATACCGAGAGATTTCACTGTCGTGGGTTTTGATTGTGTTGAATAACCAAGATATATCGAGAGATACATGAACCCCAAAATTCCCGTTTTACCATTTTGAATTAAGAAAAAAACGAACCCTTCCCAAAAACGACTGTGTTCAAAACCCTATTTAAGCCAAAAACCCGGGAAAAATACCGACCCCAAAAACGGTGCTGTAATAGCCCGTGCTAAAACAAAATGAAATCCAAAATGGTTTTTGTTAAATGGGTTTAAATGGTCCCTCGTTTTTCAAATTATCAAACTTAAATTTAAATAAGTTGCAATAAATGAGACAATTTTAAAAACCCTTTTAAAAATTTTTTAAATAGCAAGAGGAATTTGTAGAAATATATTTTGTTGGTTTTACTAAATTTAAAGTGTTGTTTTTTATACCCAATTTTTAATTAGCTTTTAAATTTTGGGGGCAAAAAAGTGCTTAAGGCTTGGATAAGGGGAAAGTGTTTACCCTTTTTTTGTTGATGTGATTTTCTAGGAAGTTTTCTAAGGAAATTTCAAAATGAAATTAAAAAATGTTGAGAAAATAAAGTGGAAAATGTGGTATCATGAAGTAATAAAAGTGTTATGTTTAATGGAAAAGAGATTTTGTTCTTGTTTTTAGCTTGGCCTAGGGGCTTATTGTGGTAAAATCCCTTTTGGGGGACCCTTTAAGATCGATATGCCTTTTGTCCCTAATGGGCTTTTTATCAAAAAGATCTGAGTTAGTTTTTTTTAACAGGCCCCTAAAAGGGGAAAAAAAAAAAATTCCCATTAGGGTTTGATTTAGGCCCTTTTAGAGGTATTTTTCCCCCTAGGACAAATTTGTGTGTACCCCGGGGGCATGAAATACCCTTAAAAGTAAGATAAATTTTTTTGAAGTTAAAAAGAAAAATGAGTTGAACAAAATTTTGGGGTAAAACCTTTTCATAAACACATGTATATTTTTAAAGTGGGGGTGTCATGCAAAATGTGGGTGGGGGTACTCACATACTAAACTTAGGGTCAACCATTTTCCTATATGTTTTTTACTACAAGTTAAAAAGATGAAAAAATAGGTAAATGAGAATAGAAACTTTTAAAGAGACATTACATTGGGTGGATGGGGAAAAGGGAAAAATATTAAATAAAGTGGGGAAAATGACAAGAATTAGGAAAATTTGTAAATGGAGTTTTTTTTGTTTAAAATTGGGAAATTATGGGGAAAAAATTGTAGTTTTAATTTTGTTTGTGGTTAAAATTTAAAGAAATTTTGGAAAAGACTCATTTGTGAAAACATTCATTTTATTATAGTTTTTAGTTAAAGATTAAAATATATAAGATGGGTTTTTAAGTATGATTGGGTTTTTAAGCCCCAACGTTCATTGGATTGTGACAAAGGGCGGATTTTGATTTCCTTTTGGGTTTTTTGGGCGTTACAGCTTAAGTGGTATCGGGTTTGGTTTAAAGATCCCTAGAAACTTAGGTTTTGATCAAAAGAAAATTTCGAATTTTTAGAGCAAATAGGGTTTTTTGCTTTTAGAAAAATTTTTATGTGATCAAGAAAAGTTTATTTGATGACTTTTAAAAAAAAGTGATGATTTTTAAAAAGGGGTGCAATTCAAATTAAAAGGAAAATTAAGTTTTAAATCTTTTGAAGACCAAATTTAAAAGACAAAAGAACTATAAAAATTTAAGGGGGGTAGGAAAAAAAAGGGAAATTTTCTATTTTGCTATATTAAACCAAAAAAAAAAAAAATTTTATGTAATTTGAAATTTTTTATAGAATATTTCATATACAAAGAAAATTTATATGTTTGAGCTTGAGTTTTTCATGATGTTACTATCCCCTAACCCCTCCTTTATAAATTCTAACTCTAAAATCATTCTGGGTTTTTCAAAAATTTCACAAATGCCTCCCCAAGAAAAAATATCAAGCGGGGTTTTTCTAGGTTGGGGACTGGGTTTGGGGATGCCCTAAAGGATAGGAACCCTCAAAGACCTCTTTTGTAGGAAACTCCCCGAAACAGACTAATGTCATAACCGTCAGCTATAGAGATGTAAATGCCCCCGTGGGAAAAAGTTTCACAACAAAATAGCATGTTGTGAGAAACCCAATTTTGGCCTATTGGGAACCTTTTGGGTAGAACCCCTTTTTTTAAAATTGGCAAAAGGGGTTTACCAAAGGTTATGATCCAAAAGAGAAGAAAATTTGGTTTAAACCCAGACTGAAAGGACCTTTGAACCTTATGGGCCCTAAAAAAAGAAAAGTAAGAATGTTACTTATTTTGGGTTTAAGGGAAACGCTGTAGATTGGTGGACTGGGATGTCCAAATTAGAAAAAGCCTTTAAACCCAAAGGGAGGGTTTAAAGAACTCTTTTATGAAAATTTCATCCCCAACAACATTTAAAGGGTAAAATGGAGGCAATTATTACAATTGCCAGCAGGGGAGGGGATCTGTTTGAGGCTATGAAGCGGGGATAAACTTTTCTTAAGGGAAATTCTTTTCCGGGGTGATGCCTCCCAGCAGAAATTTTTTTAAGGGGGCTAAAGCCTTTCCCTACAACATGAAGTGGGGGCTTTTTTAAAGGGCACTTATCAAGAGGTTGACAAAGGCCCAAATACTTAGAGCAAAAATAAAAATGAACCAAAAGGGAAAAATTAACCCCCTAAATCAAGATTTTGTTTTGCGAAAAAAAAAGGGCCTTTTTTAACTTACTTTTATGCAAAAAAGGGAAGAGGCAGTTTTTATTCTAGCCAAAACCCATGGGGTTATTTCGTTTGACCTCTTTAAATAGGCCCACACCCCTAACATTGCCCCCCCCACCCTAAGTGGTTAAGGTGAGAAGTTTTAGATGGGTTTAAAACCGGCCCGAAACTGGGAATAGGGGTAATTTGGGTAAAAAAGGGGCATGCTTTCTTATAGCAAAATAGGAAAATCCATAGGAAATTTTACTAAAAGGACCCCCCCCTTAAAAATTCTACTAAAACAGGGAAACGGGGAAAGGGCACAATCTTTTTATTGTGGTTTTATATGATTCCAAGAGCTAAGAAAAAAGCACTAAAGAAATCAAAATCAATCCGAGCTATAGGTGGTAGTATGGGGTCCAAAAAAGGAGGACATAAGCGTCGGGAGGAAACCTAAGGCGAATTCGGCCAGCTTTAAGCCGGCCTTGAATAAAGGCTGGCTGAGTTAACTTCAAGGCCGCTGGCCTTGGTGCCAGCCTTATGTAGGCCGCCGGCCTTTGGTGCCGGCTTATATATTTAAGCCGCCGGCCAATGGCCTCGCACAATTTTTTTTAAGATGATATAAATAGTCGTCTTTAGGGTTTTTTCGAAAAACAGAATGTTATTTTTTTTGTTATAAAAAAACACTTGAGTGTGTGTGAATCCCCTTTGGAGATTCTTGAATATTGAGAATTGATTTCACTTTATTCTAGTTGTTCTTATCAAATTCTTGGTTCCTATAGAATTTGTGGCGAACATCGTTATTGAATTCTTGGAATTTCTTTAACCTTAGTGGTTGATTTATAGAACGTGGTCTCTATCGTTCTATGATTTGATTGCGAATTAGTTTAATTTTATCAATCTTGGTAACTATAGATTGGTAATTTTATCTATATCCTTTTTTTATTTCGTTAGTACCAAATACAAAAAACCCAAAAAATTTGTAACATTTGATTGTTATTGACGATTTGATTTGTGCGAAAAGGATTCGATTCCAATTTGAATCATTTGGTATCAGAGCTAAGGTGAATCGACGCGGGTTATATCAAAGCCAAGGTGAATTAGAGCGCGGGTTAAATCAGAGCGAAGGTTGGGGGATTTGTGAATCGACGCGGGTTAAATCGGTAAGGCTGTTGAAGCTCAATTCAATTGTAGTTTTAATTCAATATTGCCGTTGGTTGAAAAAAAAATTGGCAATTTATTTTGATAAGTATTGCTATGAATTCAATTATTGGGTGTTGAATTGTTGTGAATTGGTGTTTTGGGCTGTTGTTGAGAATTGGGGTTTTTGTGAATATCTTTGCTGAAATTTTGATTGGTAGAGATGTCGTCGCATGGAAGTGTTAATAACAACAACAATGGGAATGATGCTGATAATGGGGGTAAGGTTGTGACTAGGGCTGATTTCAATCAAATCCAAGAAAATATTAGATTGATTATGGAGAGGTTGGATGCTAGGGATAGAAGAAGCCATAGTGGTGCAGGAATTAGGAGGAGACATTCTAGTAATGATTTGATGCTCGTAGTGAAAGGAGTAGGAGAGGAAACAATGATGACAGGTGTAAGGGGATTGAAAACCTAAAGCTAAAAATTCCACCTTTCACTGGTAGTAGTAAACCAGAGGAATTCCTAGACTGGGTGCCACGGGTTGAGAAGGTATTTGACTGCTATGAGTGGGATGAGCGCATGAAGGTGAAAATGGCGTCTCTAGCATTCTCTGAATATGCTAGTCTGTGGTGGGATAAATTACAAACTGAGAGACGTAGGTGAATGAGGAGAAAGTGCGTTCATGGGCTTTGATGAAAAGGTTGATGAGACGCAGATTTGTGCCAGATTACTATAAACAAGAGATGCTGTTGGAGTTGCAATCCTTGAAGCAGGGTAAGAAAAGCATAAAAGATTATGTAAAGGAGTTTGAGACACTAATGGCAAGGTGTGATATTAAGGAATCATAAGATGAATCTATAGCTCGTTTCATTAATGGGTTGAAGATGGATATTGCCAATGTAGTGGAACTCCAGCATTATCAGACTCTTGAGGATGTGATTAAATTAGCCAGTCGGGTTGAGCGGCATCAGCGCAGGCGGGATCAGAAATGGCGGGATTAGAAATCATATTACCACCATAAGTCAGATGATGGTGAGAGGGAGAAGGAAAGGAAGGAAAAAGGAAAGGCAGTCGCTAGTGAGGCTGTTGACCAAACACAACAAAAGAAGAGCAGGGGTATAAAATGTTTTAAGTGTTTTAGGACTGGCCATATTGCTTCTCAATGTCCTAATGAAAGGGTTATGGTCATAAAGGGTGACAAGTTGAGAGTGAGGAAGAAGAACAGAAGGGTACTGAGGCAGAAGAGGAAGATGAAGACATATAGCACATACTAGTACAAGGAGACTTGCTAATGGTTTAAGCAGGATGAAGCTGTTCCTAATAAGAGAGCCAATTTATTTCATATCTAAGCATGGTGTAGGGGAAGACTTGTTTGATTGTGGTTGACACAGGCAGTTGCAACTAATGTTGCTTCAGCAAGCTGGGTTACTAAGTTGGGTTACAGGTGGAGCAACATCCAAGACCTTATGCACTTCATTGGTTGAGTCCACAAGGAGCTGATCATGTACATAAATAAGTTCGTGTTCCATTACTTATTGGTGATTATACTGACGAGATTGTTTGTGATGTAGTTCCCATGGAAGCTAACACATTTGATCCTTGGAAGACCTTGGTAGTATGACCTTAGAGCTAAGTATGATGGATACACCAATGAGTATACCATTCAGCACCAGGGTAAGGCATACAAGCTTCTTCCTATGAGTCCAATTGAGGTACAACAAACAAGGTTGATTAGCCTTAAAAGCCCAAGGGAAAGAGGAGTCTATTTATGTGGATTCTAGTAGGATGGACGATACGGATTCGAAGTCGAATCTTTTTCAACATGGAGGGAATGATATGAGTCCAAGAGCTAAGATACGAGCACCAAAGAAATCAAAGTCAATCTGATATGAGATCGTTTTGATTAGATTCCTAACTGATACGAACCACGCCAACCTGTGATGAAACCCAATACCAATACGCTCGGAATTCGTTACCTAAGATGCCCAAACACCCTCAAGTGGAAACCGCAACCCGTTGTCTATAAGAGAGACAAGAACCTTGGTATAATATGAAGACGCCACAATCGGGATGAAAGACCGATTGATAAGTCGGGATGAACGCCACGGAAATTAATCCGATAAGTTCTAGTTAGTTCTTGAAGAACCAAGAGAGAGCCTCTCAAAAGTTTTGTTAATGTTCTACGATGTATCTTATGTTCTAAAACCGTAGGAGCTTTATACTAGGGTTTACAATTCGTAACAATAAAGCCCAGAACGACTCACATTCAATAAGTTGCGTAAAAAATAACAAAAACAGAACATGAAGGCTGGCGGTGTAGACATGAAGGCCGACGGCGTTGGAACGAAGGCCGACGGCCCCTTGAGTCGGTGTTGAGACATACACGCCGTGTACTTCTAGTCGTGTATCTTTCTATGGATTTTCTTGACTCCATACAAGGCCGTGCCTTTGGCCGTGTATATGACCGTGTATGATTCTGTGTAACTTTGAGATTCCTAAACGGCCGTGCCTTGTAAATACACGCCTCTTCACCCGTATCCGGTATGACTTGTACAAGAGCAAGGGTCTTCCCATGGTTGTTCCAATCCGTTCTAACTTCATGATTGCTCCAATCCTTTCCGGCTTCATGGACATCCTTTATCAACCCGTTAATGTGCTTCCTTGAGTCGTTTCGCTTGATTTCTTGTGATCCGTCCAGGCGGCACTTCAAGAGGATCCACATTCCTTTTTTCCGGCTTGACTCTCATTATGGATCTCATCATTCCCCTTCTCTTGAAAAGGATTTGTCCTCAAATCATCACCTACATCAAAAGACTTAGATCAGTAACATTAATTGTGGCACTTACTTGATACCACCAGGCAAATCTATCTTGTATGCATCATTGTTGATGCGCTCAAGAATTTGAAATGGTCCATCGCCTCTAGGAAGTAGTTTAGATCGACGCTCAGTAAGTGGTGCTGCAATGGTGCCGAAATCCTTCTCAGATCTCCTGTAAAAGCTCGCTAGTCCATGGGAACTCAGCACATTACTTACATTAGTTGGACTAGCCATTCTTGGATCGCATGAATCTTTTCTTCATCAACCTGTATTCCCTGTGCACTAAACAACAAAAAACAAGAAACACAAGTTTGTCTGTGCAAAAAGTGCACTTCTTGAGGTTAGCATATAATTGCTCCTTTCGAAGCACTTCTAAAACATCCCTCAAGTGAGATATATGATCTTCCAAAACTCTTGCTGTAAATAAGAAATATCATCAAAATAGACAACCACAAATTGCCATAAAAGTCCTCAAAACATGGTTCATAAGTCTCATAAAAGTACTAAGTGTGCGTTAGTTAAACCGAAAGGCATTACTAACCACTCATACAATCCATGTTTCATTTTGAATGCGGTTTTCCATTCATCACCTTCTTTCATTCAATTTGGTGGTATCCACTTTTCAGAACAATTTTGGAAAAGACACTAGACCCATGTAACTCGTCTAACATATCATCTAAGCGAGGAATGGGATGACGATACTTTACCGTGATGTTGTTGATGGCGCGGCGCATCAACACACATTCTCCATGATCCATCCTTCTTAGGCACTAAAATCACAGGCACTACACATGGACTCATGCTTTCTCTCACGTACCCCTTCTCCATTAATTCATCGACCTGCCTTTCGAGTTCCTTTGGTTCCTCCAGATTGCTCCTATAAGCTGGCTTGTTTGGAATTGATGCTCCGGTACAAGGTCAAATCTAGTGCTCAATACCACGAATAGGTGGTAATTCCTTGGAATCTCCTCAAGGAAGACATCTTCAAAGTCCTGCACAAGAGACACAACCACACTAGGCAAAGAGTTAGATAGTTCATTAGTAGTCAAACATGTTTCTTTAAAAACCAGCAACAACATAGGTTGCTTCATCACTAATGCTCTCCTCACTACACTCGTTCTTGCCACACAACTCTCCTTTTGTAAGGCTGCCCTCTCCTTTTCACTCACCACCAAAGTTGATTCCCCTTCAACTTGGTCTCTCACACTCTTTCTAGCCTTCCTCCTCTTTTTCCTTTTGCTGTTGACTTTTATATTCCTTTTCTTTCTCATTGTCTTTTCTCTCTCACTCTCCCTCTGCTTTTCACTCACCTTATGTTTTGCAAAAGACTGTTGTAGCTGCAACTGATCCTCATACACTTGTTTAGGTGTTAACGTTTAAGATTAAAGCTTTTCCCTTGGTGAACAAGCGTATACTTGTTAGAAAGCCATCATGGACCAACCTTCCTATCAAATTGCCATGGCCTCCCCAACAACACATGACATGCTTGCATTGCACTACATCACATAAACACCTCATCCGCATACCTACCAATGCGAAAACCAATCAAGGCTTGCTTACTCACCTTAGTCTCACCACTATCATTCAACCACTGCAATTTATATGGACTAGGGTGTCTAACAGTTTTGAGCCCAGCCTCTCAACAATAAAATTGCTCACTACATTGGTGCAACTTCCTCCATCAATGATCAAACTGCAAATATAATCTCCTAGATAACATCTAGTATGGAATATATTCTTCCTTTGCACCACCTCTTCTTCCTTCACCTGCACATTCAAACCTCGCTTCACTACTGCCACTAACCTCCCTATTGCAGGCTTCTCATCATCACTAGCATCCTCTAATGGAGGCATATCATCTTCGTCACTATCCCCCTCAGTCTCATACTCTCCATCATCATGCAAAATCATAACACGCCTATTTGGACATTGACTAGCAATATGGCCTCTACCTTGGCATTTAAAACATCTAATGTCACGATTTCCAGAAGTAGAAGAATCAGGGTTACCTTAGTTACCCGGAGTAGAACCCACTTACCTTAGCTCCCCTTTTGGTTTGGTGGGTAAAGGCTTTTCTTCCTTCTTCCATTGGTTAGTCTTCCAAGTGGATGAACCATTCCCTGTTGAAACCGTGCATTACTACTACCTTTCCTCTTGTGCTGGTTCTCAACCTTTATAGCCATGTGAACCATATCCTCCAATTCTACATAATGCTGCAATTCCACAACATTTTGGATTTCTCTACTCAACCCAGCAAGAAACCTAGCCATGGTAGCCTCTCTATCCTCCTCAACATTCGCCCTGATCATAGTAAATTCCATCTCCTTGAAATACTCATCCACACTTCGGCTTCCCTGCCTCAGAGTTTGCAACTGTTGTGCAATTCACGATAGTAATACGCAGGCACAAACCGCTTCTTCATCACCCTTTTTATCTCTACCCAAGACTCAATAGGTGGCTTGCCATTCCTTCTTCTATTCAACATAATTGATCCCACCACACTATAGCATAATCCGAAACTCAATGGCAGCAAGTTTCACTTTCTTTCCCCCACTATAGTTATGACAATCAAACACCATCTCCACCTTTTTCTCCCACTCTAAGTACGCCTCGGGATCATTCTCCTTGAAAAGGAGGATCTTCATCTTTATGCTACTCAATTAATCATCCTCTCTATTCCTATCTCCTCTATCTTCCCAGTCCTTAGTTCCTCTATTCCGACCACTATAACCTCTATAACTCCCGACAGAAGGCTCATCAAAGTCATCATCCGACATTTCATCTCCACCCCTTTGTACTCTCCCTCTTACGCCCTTGGAAGATGTTTGTAGATTGTTCTAGTCTTTGCTCTACCGTCTTATGAATTTGTTCCATTCCCTCTTGAAACATTCTCTTCATTTTCTCCCCTCAATGCCTCAATCACTAACCTAGCATCAAACCTTCCCCTCTCACCTTCAGGAGAATGTTGCCTCGACATAGTTCCTGCAGAAAAGATTAGTACTAACACAAATATATATATGATTAAACCTCACGATACACTCCCTTACGTGTTTCGCTCAAATGATGATATCACACAGTCACTCGTATATTCTCACAAATAATGATGATATCAACTCACCAATTCCTCTTTTTTTTTTTTATCCGAATTTTTTTTTTTTGTGTTTGTTGTTGCTCTTGATCACGTTTCTCTCTTTTTTTTGTGTTGTGATTCTTCCTTTTTTTTTTTTTGTAACAATCGACAAGTAGATACTATACTATCAATAGACAATTAATACTACGAAATTGAATGCTAACAATGGATATGAACGATTGGAGTTAGGGTTTTGATGTTACCTTCCTCAAACCGAACTGATGTTTTGACAAACCTAAGCTCTGATACCAAACTGATACGAGATCGGTTTGATCGGATTCCTAACTGACACGAACCACGCCAACCTGTGACGAAACCCAATACCAATACGCTCGGAATTCGTTACCTAAGATGCCCAACACCCTCAAGTGGAAACCGCAACCCGTTGTCTATAAGCGAGACAAGAACCTTGGTATAATATGAAGACGCCACAATCGGATGAAAGATAGATTGATAAGTCGGGATGAACGCCACGGAAATAATCCGATAGTTCTAGTTAGTTCTTGAAGAACCAAGAGAGGAGCCTCTCAAAAGTGTTGTTAATGTTCTAAGATGTATCTTATGTTCTAAACCCTAGGAGCTTTATACTAGGATTTACAATTTGTAACAATAAAGCCCAAAACGACATCACTTCAATAAGTTGCGTAAAAAATAAAAGAAACAGAACATGAAGGCCGGCAGCGTTGGAATGAAGGTCGATAGCCTTGAGTTGGCGTTGGAGACATACACGGCTGTGTACTTCTAGACGTGTATCTTTCTGTGGATTTTCTTGACTCCATATACGGCCGTGCCTTTGGTCGTGTATATAACCGTTATAATTCTGTTGTAACTTTGAGATTCCTACACGGCCGTGCCTTGTAAATACACGCCCTCTTCACCCCGTATCTGGTATGACTTGTACAAGAGCAAGGGTCTTCCCATGGTTGTTCCAATCCCTTCCAACTCATGATGCTCCAATCCTTTTCAGCTTCAAAGGACATCCTTTTTCAACCCGTTTTAATGCTTCCTTTAGTCGTTTCGCTCGATTTCTTGCCGGA
>JBBMOL010000688.1:0-14047 GCA_037954665.1 Laguncularia racemosa
TTGGAGACGTGGAAGCCGACTAATTAATTTAAGGTCAACATCCCTAAAAAGGATTTTCTACACTCACTTGAATAAACTTATAACCACAAGTTGATATAACATGGTAGCAATTTGATTAACATATCTAGGGTGAATTCTAATTTCCCTTGTTCATAATTGATAGATTCTTCATAAAATTTTCCTTGTTGCTTTAAGTTAAATTTTTAGATTAGACATTTCAAAACCCTTTTTAATCACCTAGATATTGGTAAGAATTGCCATAGATCTAGTACTCTATTGGTTCCTCGAGGGATCGACAACCTTACTTTTCACCACTTTATTACTTGATACGACCAGTGCACTGGCTGCAATTTACGCTCCCATTTTATATATACGTTCTGAGCGTATCACTTCTACTACTAGAAATCGTGACATTAACTGTTTTAAATGCCAAGGTGGAGGCCATATTGCTAGTCAATGTCCGAATAGGCGTGTTTTGATTTTGCGTGATGATGGTGAGTATGAGATTGAGGGGGATAGTGAAGAGGATGATATGCCTCCATTAGAGGACGCTAGTGATGATGAGGAGCCTACAATAGGGAAGTTAGTGGCAGTAGTGAAGAGAGCTTTGAATGTGCAGGTGTAGGAAGAAGAGGAGGTGCAAAGAGAGAATATCTTTCATACTAGGTGTTATCTAGGTGATCATATTTGCAGTTTGATCATTGATGGAGGAAGTTGCACTAATATGGTGAGTAATTTTATTGTTAAGAGGCTGGGACTCAAGACTACTAAACACCCTAGTCCATACAAATTGCAGTGGTTGAATGATAGTGGCGAGATTAAGGTGAGTAAGCAAGCCTTGATTGCTTTTCGCATTGGTAGGTATGAGGATGAGGTGTTATGCGATGTAGTGCCAATGCAAGCGTGTCATGTGTTGTTGGGGAGGCCATGGCAATTTGATAGGAAGGTTGTTCATGATGGCTTTTCTAACAAGTATACGCTTGTTCACCAGGGGAGAAACTTTAATCTTAAACCGTTAACACCTAAACAGGTGTATGAGGATCAGTTGCAGCTACAACAGTCTTTTGCAAAACATAAGGTGAGTGAAAAGCAGAGGGAGAGTGAGAGGGCAAAAGACAATGAGAAAGAAAAGGAATACAAAAGTCAATATCAAAAGGAAAAAGAGAGGAAGGCTGGAAAGAGTGTGAGAGACCAAGTTAATGGGGGATCAACTTTGATGGTGAGTGAAAAGGAGAGTGCAGCCTTGCAAAAGGAGATTTGTGTGGCAAGAGCGAGTGTAGTGAGGAGAGCGTTAGTGATGAAGCAACCTATGTTGTTGCTGGTTTTTAAGGAAACATGTCTGAATACTAACGAACTATCTAACTCTTTACCTAGTGTGGTTATGTCTATTGTGCAGGACTTTGAAGATGTCTTCCCTGAGGAGATTCCAAAGGGATTACCACCTATTCGTGGTATTGAGCACCAAATTGACCTTGTACCCGGAGCATCGATTCCAAACAAGCCAGCTTATAGGAGCAATCCGGAGGAGACAAAGGAACTCCAAAGGCAAGTCGATGAATTAATGGAGAAGGGGTACGTGAGGGAAAGCATGAGTCCATGCGTAGTGCCTGTGATTTTGGTGCCTAAGACGGATAGGTCATGGAGAATGTGTATTGACTGCCGTGCCATCAACAACATCACGGTAAAGTATCGTCATCTCATTCCTTGCTTAGATGACATGTTAGATGAGTTACATGGGTCTAGTGCCTTTTCCAAAATTGATCTGAAAAGTGGATATCACCAAATTAGAATAAAAGAAGGTGATGAATGGAAAACCGCATTCAAAATGAAATATGGATTGTATGAGTGGTTAGTAATGCCTTTCGGTTTAACTAACGCACCTAGTACTTTTATGAGACTTATGAACCATGTTTTGAGGACTTTTATTGGCAAATTTGTGGTTGTCTATTTTGATGATATTCTCATTTACAGCAAGAGTTTGGAAGACCATATATCTCACTTGAGGGATGTTTTAGAAGTGCTTCAAAAGGAGCAATTATATGCTAACCTCAAGAAGTGCACTTTTTGCGCAGACAAACTTGTGTTTCTTGGTTTTGTTGTTAGTGCACAGGGAATACAGGTTGATGAAGAAAAGATTCGTGTAATCCAAGAATGGCTTAGTCTAACTACTGTAAGTAATGTGCGCAGTTTCCATGGACTAGCGAGTTTTTATAGGAGATTTGTGAAGGATTTCAGTACCATTGCGGCACCACTTATTGAGGTAATTAAGAAGAATGTGGGGTTCAGATAGGGAGAGCAACAAGAGAAGACCTTTCAGATGCTTAAAAATAAGCTGACTCAGGCGCCATTACTTGCTTTACCTAACTTTGCTAAAACGTTTGAAATTGAGTGTGATGCTTCAGGATTAGGTATTGGAGCAGTGCTCATGTAGGAGAGAAGACCAATTGCATTCTTTAGTGAGAAGCTAAGTGGGGCAACCTTGAACTACCCTATTTATGACAAGGAGTTATATGCATTGGTTCGAGCCCTGGAGACTTAGCAACACTATCTTTGGCCAAAAGATTTCGTGGTCCACACTGATCATGAATCCTTAAACTACTTGAAGGGGCAACACAAGCTGAACAAAAGGCATGCTCGTTGGGTGGAGTTCATCGAAACATTTCCATATGTCATCCACTACAAGCAAGGTAAAGAGAATGTCGTTGCTGATGCACTTTCTAGAAGGTATACTCTTATCTCTACTCTTAGTTCTAGATTGCTTGGTTTTGAGCACATTAAGGATTTTATGCTGTTGATCGAGATTTTTGTGAGGAGTATGTGCATTGTGAGAAGAGTGGGCATGGTAAATTTTATAAACATGAAGGATTCTTGTTTAGGGAGAGTAAACTATGCATTCCAATTTGTTCTTTAAGAGAATTACTCGTGAGGGAGTCTCATGGAGGAGGTTTAATGGGACATTTTGGAGTAGCTAAAACCTTAGGGGTATTGTAGGAACACTTTTATTGGCCTCACATGAAACGAGACGTTGAGAGGATTTGTGAGCGATGTGTTACGTGTAAGCAAGAAAAATCTAGAGTCCAACCTCAAGGGCTTTATACCCCACTTCCCATTCCTCATGAGCCTTGGGTAGATATTTTCATGGATTTTGTGTTAGGATTACCCAGGTCTAGACATGTTCGGGATTCTATTTTTGTAGTTGTAGATAGATTCTCCAAGATGACACATTTCATTCCTTGTCACAAAATAGATGATGCTTGCAATATTGCTAATTTGTTCTTTAGGGAAGTTGTGAGATTACATGGTATGCCTAGAACAATCGTATCAGATAGAGATGTTAAGTTCTTGAGCCACTTTTGGAAGACCTTGTGGGCTAAGTTAGGAACTAAGTTATTGTTTTCTACTACTTGTCATCCATAGACTGATGGTCAAACTGAGGTAGTAAATCGAACTTTATCAACTTTGTTGAGGGCTGTCATTAAAAAGAACATTAAAAGTTAGGTGGATTGTTTGCCGCATGTTGAATTTTCCTATAATCGTATAGTGCATTCTGCTACTAAATTTACTCCTTTTGAAATTGTGTATGGTTTTAATCCACTAACTCCTTTGGATTTATCACCTTTGCCTATTTCTGAGTATGTTAATCTAGATGGCAAGAAGAAAGCAGAATTTGTTAAACAGAACCATGAGAAGGCAAGGCTAAACATTGAGCGAAGAATAGAGCAGTATGTGAAACAAGCCAACAAGGGTCGTTGACAAGCTGTCTTTGAACCTGGAGACTGGGTTTGGGTTCACATGCGCAAAGAGCGGTTTCCCATGCAGCATCGATCTAAACTATTTCCTAGAGGCGATGGACCATTTCAAATTCTTGAGCGCATCAATGATAATACATACAAGATAGATTTACCAGGTGAGTATCAAGTAAGTGTTACATTTAATGTTACTGATTTGAGTCCTTTTCATGTAGGCGATGATTTGAGGACAAATCCTTTTCAAGAGGAGGGGAATGATGAGATCCATGATGGGAGCTAAGCCAGAAGAGGGAATGTGGATCCTCTTGAAGTGCCACCTAAACCAATCACAAGAAATTGAGCAAAACGATTCAAGGAAGCACTTAACGGGCTGATAAAGGATGTCCATGAAGTCGAAAAGGATTGGAGCAATCATGAAGCTGGAATGGATTGGATTGGAACAACCATGGGAATGCCCTTGCTCTTGTACAAGTCATACCGGATACGGGGTGAAGAGGGCGTGTCTTTACAAGGCACAGCCGTGTAGGAGTTTGGAGGTTACACAGAATCATACACGGTCGTATACACGGTTCAAAGGCATGGCCGTGTATGGTGTCAAGAATTTCCACAGAAAGATATGCGACTAGAAGTACACGGTCGTGTATATTGTCAAGAAGTTCCACAGAATTATACACGGCCAAAGTACATGGCTAAAGTACACGACCGTGTATCTCTCCGACACCGGCCTTCACGTCTTGTTTTGTTATTTTTATGCACTTATTGAAGTGATGTCGTTTTGGGCCTTTATTGTTACGAGTTGTAAACCCTAATATAAAGCTCCTAGGGTTTAGAACATTTAGAATATAGAATATACAACATTGAAAGCTTGAAAACACTTTTGAGAGAATTCCTTTCTTGGCTCTTTAAAGAACTAACCTAGAACTTATCAGATTTTTATTTCCGTGGCGTTCATCCCGACTTATCAATCGGTCTTTCATCCCGATTGTGGCGTCTTCATATTATACCAAGGTTCTTGTCTCGCTTATAGACAACGGGTCGCGATTTCCACTAGAGGGTGTTTGGCATCTTAGGTAACGAATTCCGAGCGTATTAGTATTAGGTTTCGTCACACGTTGGTGTGGTTCGTATCAGTTAGGAATCCGATCAAATCGATCTCGTATCATGTGCCATCTTAGAAAACCTATCCACGACTACAAAAATAAAGTCTCTACCATACCTAGACCTAGGTAATCCAAACACAAAATCCATGGAAATGTCTACCCAAGGCTCATGAGGAATTGGATGTGGGGTATAAAGTCCATGAGGTTGGACCCTAGATTTTTCTTGCTTACAAGTGACACATTGCTCATAAATCCTCTCAACGTCTCGTTTCATGTGAGGCTAATAAAAGTGTTCTTGCAAAACCCCTAAGGTTTTAGCTACTCCAAAATGCCCCATTAATCCTCCTCCATTGATAGGAATAAAAATCCGACAAGACTTATCATTAAGGCAAGAACTGAAGGATTTCAAATCTTGGCGTTGAGGGCCCATTTTGAGCAGATCGACCCCGAAATTATTTATATATTAACCTCTTTTCTATTATTCTGGTATTGTGTTTTTCAACAGGCACACTTATCATATTTTATAGGGCAATGGACAAACTCCCTCAGACTCAGCTTATGGGTTATCCATGGACCGACCTGAACCAGCGATGAGTTGGGCCGATGGATCCTATAGAAGACCGGCATCTTGAAAACCATTTCTTTTATACATTTCTTCTTTTATGAACTATTTTGATTGTATTTTGGTTTTGGGACACTTTTATTTCCTTGTAATTTTCATTTAGGGTTAGCTACCTTAAAAGTGGCAAACTTGTAATTTTGAGCACTTTTTAACCCTAGGAGTAGCAAGTATAAATGCTTGCTTAAGAGAGGGTTTGAGGAGAATAATTTTGCAGAACAAACACTTCACATTTCGTGAGAGGGCTTAGGGTTTCCTAATTCCAAAATTCTCATATCAATTTCAATCCCAAGAAGTTGGAATTGTGGCGAGTGCAACAAGGAGAAATCGTGAGTAATATCGATTCATCTTTGTTGTTGTTCATTTCTTCTCTAGTGAGTCATATTTAGGGTTGATTTGAATCTTTCTTGGACTTAGTAGTGATTGTAATTCGTGGATAATCATCTTGTAAAGGTTGATTGTTCATTGAGATTGAATGCTTCTTAGTGATTGGCGTGAATTAACATTATTGGAAGGATTTGAGATCACGGTTTTGTGCTTGTCTTTATTGCTTCCCTTTGATCTGATTTTACATGAACTTCATGTTCTCTTGTGGTTATTTGATTAATATTATCATTAGAGATTACAATTGAATCATTTGAACAACACTTTCCATCAAAATCTACAAGGTGTGCACGTAAAATTGCCCTCAAGTGAACCGGTTTGTGTTTTGTGAATTGAGGTGTTTTCCTTGATGCTTTTGATTGTGCTTAAGCTTGGAATTAGGAACATCATATTTTGGTATCAGAGCACATGTTGAGAGAAGGGAATTGGTTTCATTCAATTTCGTAGAAGTGATCATCAGTTAGGGTTGATCAAGTGAAAACCGCAATTGTGTTGTTGTTGTTGTTTGAGATTGCGAAATTACTTTGGATTGGGATTTAATTTTATGATTGTTGGAGTTGGATTGGGAAGGTTGTTGTATCATCTTGTGATTAATAATTTTTGTGGAAGGTAGGAAGAATAGAAGTGTTGTTAATTCAACAATTGTGTGAGCTTGAAACAATTACCTTGTTCTTGCCGTGACTAGTTGTGGTGTGAGAGAGGTTGTGAAGTTTGTTGTTGTGATTTCCTTTGTGTAATTCTGAATTGGAGAAGTGCAATTTCCAGATTTGAGGTATGAGTTAAGGAAGCAATTTGAATTTCAAAACACACATTAAGTCATTGTTTAATTATGTGTTCATTTGAATTTGAAAGTGGCTCCTTACCATTTATGGAATATTGTAATTAATGATCTCATTTTGAATTTGAACTTAAGCTACCTTTTGTTGTGAGTTACGGTTTGAAACTTGTATAGAAGTGGAGAAATACAAGTGTGGAAGAGTGTGTATGTGTGTGCTGCAACGTGTATAAAAGGTATATGTGTGTGGAGTTGTATTTTTGTAAAATTAGTGAAGGGTATGTATGTGTGGCATTATGTGTGTATGTTGATTGAAGCTGTTGCAATGTGGTGAATTGGTGTTGTGGTGAAGTGAGTGCATCGTGATTAGGTGTGTGTGGTGGTGTAAATTTGTAGAGTTATGTGTAGTATAAGGTGCTGCACATTAAGACTCATTGTGGGTATAAAAATTTAGCAAGAAAGGAAGGTTGAGTAGTGGAATTTAAAATTCAAACAAATCATTAAAGTGTAAAAGTAATTGAACTAGTTACTTAAACACTTCTTGTTGAATTTAATTCTATCTACTTGAAAGTAGTTGAGTGTACTTCATTTATGGTTTGGTTGTGTACTTGAACCTTGGAAGTGTGAAGATAATTATTGTATTGTTGGATTTGAGTACAATCATGTCTAGTGAAATGTTTCATTATGCTAACATATTGCATCGGGGCATGACTCCTTTTTAAACCATTGATGAAGGACAAAGAGAAAACTTGTTCCATACTTCTTGTAGGGTATAAGGAAACTTGTGCGCAATTATTATTGATGGTGGTAGTTGTACTAATGTTGTAGCTACATCATTAGTATCGAGGTTGAAACTTGAAACTATCCCACATCCCAAACCCTTACGTTACATTGGTTGAATGATCAGGATGGTCTTTGTGTAACCCAAAGGGCTAGGGTACCCTTCAGTATAGGGGACAAGTACTATGATGAGCTTGAATGTGATATTCTTCCTCTTTGTGCATCTTATATATTACTTGGTAGACCATAGTTGTATGACAGGATGGTATTATATGATGGGTATAGAAATACTAATATGTTCAAAAAAGATGGAAAACGTATAGTATTGAACCCTATGTCGCCATCAGAGGTCCATGAGATGCAAAGACAGATAAAACAACCATCATAGAATCTTGAGGATCATAGCCACATGATCAAACCATTAGAGGACCAAATTATGCAAACGCAGGTATGCCAACCTTTAAAGGTTCTTGAGGGCTCTAGTGACACGAGCCAACCCTTAGAGCATAAAATTTGTCAGACACCAATGTGCAAACCTTCAGAGGATCCTGATAATCATAGTCAGACGAGCAGACCACCAGAGAGCCAGACTGTTCAGAGACAGTTATGTTCACCTTCAGAGGTTTTAGAGGGTAATGAGCAGTTAGGCTAACCATTAAAAGACCATGAGGATCAGCAACATACAGATGAGTTAGAAAAAGAGGAAACAGTTTCAGTGGAACAGGTTGATACAGGGGCAACTTTAATGGATAATGGGTCATTATTTGTGTTGCAGAAGAGATATATCCTAGAAATGGAGGAGAGAAGACAATCACCACCTCTAGTATTTCAGATATTAGGATTCTGCAGAGATATTTCTTCAGGTGACTTGCTAGGAGGAAACAAAGTCTCTACTGCATTTGATCTACTAGATTTGAGGACAAATCTTTTTGAGGCCCGAGGAGATGATAGGAATAAAAATCCGATAAGACCTATCATTAAGGCAAGAATTGAAGGATTTCAAATCTTGGCGTTGAAGGCCCATTTTGAGCAGGTCGACCCCGGAATTATTTATATATTAACCTCTTTTCTATTATTCTTGTATTGTGTTTTCCAACAGGCACACTTATCATATTTTATAGGGCAATGGACAAACTCCCTCAGACTCAGCTTATGGGTTATCCATGGACCGACCTGAACCAACGATGAGTTGGGCCGATGGATCCTATAGAAGACCGGCATCTTGAAAACCATTTCTTTTATGTATTTCTTCTTTTATGAACTATTTTGATTGTATTTTGGTTTTGGGACACTTTTATTTCCTTGTAATTTTCATTTAGGGTTAGCCACCTTAAAAGTGGCAAACTTGTAATTTTGAGCACTTTTTAACCCTAGGAGTAGCAAGTATAAATACTTGCTTAAGAGAGGGTTTGAGGAGGCTTATTTTGTAGAACAAACACTTCACATTTCGTGAGAGGGCTTAGGGTTTCCTAATTCCAAAATTTTCTTATCAATTTCAATCCCAAGAAGTTGGAATTGTGGCGAGTGCAACAAGGAGAAATTGTGAGTAATATCGATTCATCTTTGTTGTTGTTCATTTCTTCTCTAGTGAGTCATATCTAGGGTTGATTTGAATCTTTCTTTGACTTATTAGTGATTGTAATTCATAGATAATCATCTTGTAAAGGTTGATTGTTCATTGAGATTGAATGCTTCTTAGTGATTGGCGTGAATTGGCATTATTGGAAGGATCTGAGATCACGGTTTTGTGCTTGTCTTTATTGCTTCCCTTTGATATGATTTTACGTGAACTTCATGTTCTCTTATGGTTATTTGGTTAATATTATCATTAGAGATTACAATTGAATCATTTGAACAACACTTTCCATCAAAATCTACAAGGTGTGCATGTGAAATTGCCCTCAAGTGAACCGGTTTGTGTTTTGTGAATTGAGGTGTTTTCCTTGATTCTTTTGATTGTGCTTAAGCTTGGAATTAGGCACATCATCCATGAGACTCCCTCACTAATAACACTCTTAAAGAACAATTGGGAATGCAAAGTTTATTCTCCCTAAACAAGAATCCCTCATGCTTATAAAATTTACCATGACCACTCTTCTCACAGCGAACATACTCTTCACAAAATTCTCGATCAGCAGCATACAATTCTTTAATATGCTAAAAACCAAGTAGTCTAGAACTAAAAGTAGAGATAAGAGCATGCCTTCTCGAAAGTGCGTCAGCAACAACATTTTCTTTGCCTTGCTTGTAGTGGATGACATAGGGAAATGTTTCGATAAACTCCACCCAATGAGCATGCCTCTTGTTCAGCTTATGTTGTCCCTTCAGATACTTCAAGGATTCATGATCAGTGTGGATCACAAAATCTTTTGGCCAAAGATAGTGTTGCCAAGTCTCCAAAGCTCGAACCAATGCATAAAACTCCTTGTCTTAAGTAGGGTAGTTCAAGGTTACCTCACTTAGCTTCTCACGAAAGAATGTAATTGGTCTCCTCTCTTGTATGGGAACTACTCCAATACCTATTCCTGAAGCATCACACTCAATCTTAAAAGTTTTAGAGAAATCAGGTAAAGCAAGTAGTGGCACATGAGTCAGCTTATTTTTAAGCGTCTGAAAGGCCTTCTCTTGTTGCTCTCCCCAACTGAACCCCACATTCTTCTTGATTACTTCAGTAAGTGGTGCTGCAATGGTGCTGAAATCCTTCACAAACCTCCTGTAAAAACTCACTAGTCCATGGAAACTTCGAACATTACTTACATTAGTTAGACTAGGCCATTCTTGGATCGCACAAATCTTCTCTTCATCAACCTGTATTCCTGTGCACTAACAATAAAACCAAGAAACACAAGTTTGTTTGTGCAAAAAGTGCACTTTTTGAGGTTAGCATATAATTGCTCCTTTCGAAGCACTTCCAAAATAGCCCTCAAATGAATGATATGGTCTTCCAAACTCTTGCTGTAAATGAGGATATCATCAAAATAAACTACCACAAATTTTCCAATAAAAGTCCTCAAAACATAGTTCATAAGTCTCATGAAAGTACTAGGTGCGTTAGTTAAACCAAAAGGCATTACTAACCACTCATATAATCCATATTTTGTCTTAAATGCGGTTTTCCATTCATCACCTTCTTTCATTCTAATTTGGTGATATCCACTTTTCAAATCAATTTTGGAAAAGACACTAGAACCATGTAACTCATCTAACATATCATCTAAGCGAGGGATGGGATGACGATACTTTACCGTGATGTTGTTGAAGCTCAGCAATCAACACACATTCTCCATGACCCATCTTCTTAGGCACCAAAATCAAGCACTACATATGGGCTCATGCTTTCTCTCACGTACCCCTTCTCCATCAAGTCATTAACTTGCCTTTGGAGTTCCTTCGTCTCCTCTGGATTGCTCCTATAAGCTGGCTTGTTTGGAATAGATTCTCTGGGTACAAGGTCGATCCGGTGCTCAATACCACGAATAGGTGGTAACCCCTTTGGAATCTCCTCTGGGAAGACATCTTCAAAGTTTCCCCAATAGACAAAAACCCCCAAATAGGAAAGGTAAGAAGTTCGTTAGTATTCAAATAATTTTTCCTTAAAAAAACCGCAACAACATAGGTTGTTTCATCACAACGCTTCTACTCCCGTCTTCCCCCAAAAACTCTCCCTTTTTTTAAGGGCACTCCCTTTTCACCCCACCAAAAATCCCCTTAAATTGGCCTCTCCCCATTTTTCTAGCCTTTTCTCTTTTTCCTTTTGATATGGACTTTTTTGTTCCTTTTCTTTTTCTTGTCTTTTACTCTCCAACCCCTTTTTTTTCACACACCTTTATTTTTTAAAAAAATTGTTGAGCTGAACGATCCTCATAGTTGTTTAGGTGTTAAGGGTTTAAGATTATAGCTTTTTCCCTGGGGAACAAGTGTATATTATTAGGGGAAAACCATGAAAAACCTTTTCCATCAAATGCCTGGCCCCCCCAACAAAAATAAACCCACGGGGCCTTTCCCATAAACCCATCCTTACCTTTATGCGAAAAGCAATTAACTTCTTTCTCCCCTTGTTCGCCACTTTATTAGCCCCGTAATTTTAGGGTTGGGGTTTTTGTCTTGTCCCCACCCCCTTAAAATGAAAAAACTCATACATTAGTGAATCCCCCCTCAAAAATAAACTGAAATTGGCACCCCGAAAAAATTAATAAAGATATTTCTCGTTCACCCCTCTTCTTTCTTCCCTGATTCAAAGCCGCTTCACTATGCTATAACTTCCCCCCCCAGGTTCCTGTACACTAGCATCCTCCAAGGGGCATACCAAAACTTCACTATCCCCCCAGTCTCATATCACCATCATCCCCGGAATCTAAAAATCTATTCGGCATTGAAGCTATGGCCTCTACCTTGGATTTAAAAATTTTTAAGTCTATTTTAGGGTGAAGAATTAGGTTTACCTTGATTCTAGGGTGCCCCCCTTGTTCTGCTTTCCTTTTGGCTTGGGGGGTAAAGTTTTTTTCCTTCCCCCAAGGTTAGTTTTTCCAATAATAAAACCGACCCCCTTAAAAACCTTTAGTTTATACCTTTCCCCATTTTGGGTTTAACCTTTTTACCCATTAGACCTATTTTCCCAAAATTCCCCAATAAACTGAAATTTTTACCTTTTTTTTAATCTCTCTATTTAACCCGAAAGAAACCTTTCCAGGGCCCTCTTTTTTCCTTTTAACATTTTCGAATCATGTACCCTCTCCTTGAAAAACTCACCCACACTTCGGCTTCCGTTTAAAGGTTTGAAAATTTTTTTTAATTCAGATGTAAAACAGGAAAAAAAGCTTCTTCATCACCCCTTCATCTTTTCCTAAGACTCAAGGGGGTTGTATTCCTTCCCCTTTTAAAAATCGTTGACCCCATAACTAGGGCATAATCTAAAAAAATGGAAAAGCTTATTTCTTTCTCCTACTATAATTGGACAATCAAACACCATCTCTACCCTTTTTTTCCCCTTCTAAGTATACCTTAGTTTTCTTCCCCCTTGAAAAAAGGGAATTTCTCTTTTATATCAATTTTATCCTTTTTTTTCCCTTTTTTTTTACTTCCAATCCCGTTTTTCTTTCCTCCCATAACCCTAAAACCCCGAAGAAGGGTTACAAATCATCATGAATTTTTATCTCCACCCCTTTTTTCCCTTTTGAACAACCCCCCTCTTCCCCTTGAAAAACTTCTTAGATTCTCCCCAAATTTTGCTCCAAGAGAAGTTCTTTTTTGGGGAACCAAGAGAGGAAATTTTCCCAAATTGTCAATTCAATGTTGAAAGATGTTCTATCTTTTGTTTTCCAACCCAAACAGCTATTAATAGGGGTTTTCAACCGAAAAGGAAAAACTCAAAAAGGGCATAACATAATAAAGTTTCAGGGAAAAAAAACAAAAAAAGGAAATTTGCCGGGGGATTTACGCCCGCAAAAACCCAAATAGCCGGCATAGGGTGTACGCTGGGTATATCGCTGGCGGGGTAGTGGGGCACGTAGGGCCCTCGGCGCCTAAATTTTAAAAAACCTATTTAAAAGGGGCCGCGTTTTGCCAGCGTTTTCAAGGGGGCGAAACTTTGAAACCCCCTATGCTTTGATCCCCCTTGATGACTTGTACAAAGCAAGGGTTTATTCCAAGGTTGCTCCAACTTCCTGGGCTTTTTTAGATATCCTTTTTTCAAACCCCTTTTAGTGCTTCCCCTTTAACGTTTCCTCGGTTTTTTGTGAAGGTTTTTGGTACACTTCAAGAGGTCCACATTCCACCTTCTAGCCTTTTACTTCCCCTCATGGCTTATCACTTTTAATCCCTTTACTCAAAACCCCCACAATAAAGCCCCACATACCCACCCTTCACTCATGGGCAAACACACCCCACACTTCCCAAAAATTTCAATCTTTCACCTCTACATAAAAAACAATGCAATCGTAACTCACACAAAAAAAGGCAACAACCCAAATTTAAATTCAAATTACTCATTAATTTTTAACCTTCCACAATTGGTAAGAACAATTTTTTAAATTTTAAAGACCATACAATAACTCCTTTTTCTTAATTTTTTTTGAAAATAAATAATTTCCAAAACTTTTCCAAACAACTCAAATAGGAAATGTTCAATTACACTCCCTATTTTTCCCAAAAAAACAAAGTAAGGATTACATTCTTCTTTTTTTCACAAATTGAGAACTTTCCCCAAATTTCCCAATTTTTTGGGTTTAAGAAAAGCCAAAACTTTCTTTCCCTTCCCTTCAGGGGGAATTCAACAAAAAAGGTGGGTACAACAAGGGCCTCCACATCTACTTTTAACAAACAACAATTTCAACCTTTAAAATTTCGATCAAATAACTCAATTCTTCAATACACAATTTTGGGTCAAAGGGGAAAAAAACCCCCAATTTTCAATGAAGATCACGATCAACCCCCCACTAAAACCCTTTTTCTTAAATTGTTTCTCTAAAAAACAAAAATTTTGATTGCCTAAAAGGGGTTTTTAAACCAAATTGGGAAACAATTTTTAAAATTAAATGAAAGTCTAAATTTTTGGGTTTAAAACAAATAGAAATTACCCTGATTCCCATTTGAGTGCAAGTAGATTGAATGTTATTTAAATTAAAAAATTAAAAAAACCAAA